>CAUYPK010086205.1:0-111706 GCA_963574355.1 Loris lydekkerianus | reverse complement strand
TAAAGTGGGACTCTGCCTCAAAAAATAAAGAAAAGAAGGAAGGAAGAAGGAAAGAAGAGAGGGAGGGAGGGAGGGAGGGAGGGAAGGAAGGAAAGAAAGAAGGAAAAAAAGAAAGAAAGACCAGCTTGCCATTTTCTATAGAAAAACAACTTTTTGAATTTATCAGGGTTGTGCTGGATCTATAGATTAATTTGGGTAGATTGACATATTAACAATATTGAGGCTTTGAATTAACACTGTACATTTCTCAATTTACTTAGGTACATTTTGATTCTTATACATGGAGTTTCATCAGGTACCAAACAAATTTCATTGAACTTTTGTTGGAAATCACATTAAATATAATTTTATAAATCATATAAACATATTTCCTCTCTTCCAATGACCATATTTTTACTATGGTTCTATGATAAAATTAGAAAAATGTCATCTAATGGTATATACAAACAATATTTTAATACAATAGAACCTCATAGTTGACCATTTCTCTACATTGGCCACCTCTTTAAATTTACCTAATTTTCATAGACCAGACATGGACCACATGTATGTGTCAGTGCAGTAGAGCTAGGTCCTTATGTTGACCACCTCTGTCTGTTGACCAGATTGTTACAGTCCCTTGGGTGGTCAATTTGTAAAGGTTCTATTGTATTTTCAAAAACCATTAATCCTTAACACACTCTTGCAAAATGGCTTCTGGGGTCAATTCAGGACACTGGTCGTTGGTTTTACTTGCTAATTAAATATTGAAAACTTTTTTTTTTTTTGAGTGTTACAAACATTCTAACAATGTTTATTTTGTTTTCCTGTTATTTTATTTATATATTTTAAAATCTGCTTTCATGAAAGAGATTGATTTGTTGTTCCCTTTCCTCCTTATCTTTTTTCAGCAGGATGCTTATGCTATCCAGATAAAATAATTTATGAAGCTTTCCCTGTATGTTCATGTTCTGAGAAAATATAAATCACATAGTAAATAAATTATTCTCTCAGGTATTTAGCAAGATTTGGCACCCATGTAAAATTTGACACTTGATAACAAGAGTAATGACAATGGTTTTCTTTAGCATTCATTGCATTTTAATTTTTAAAAATAATTTCACTTTTATTTTACTATTTATTTATTTATTTATTTATTTATTTATTTCTGAGACAGTCTCACTTTGTTACCCTGAGTAGAGTGCCTTGGTGTCATAGCTCACAGCAAGCTCAATCTCTTGGGATCAAGCTATCCTCTTGCCTCAGCCTCCCGCTACAACACCTATTTTTAGAGAAGTCTCATTCTGGTTCAGGTTGGTTCAAGCTCCTGACCTCAAGAAATCCATCCACCTCAGCTTCCTGAAGTTCTAGGATTACAGGCATGAGCCACTGCACTGGGCCTAATTTCATTTTATTTTATTTTATTTTATTATTTATTATTTTTTAATACAGATAAGCTGTCACCCTGGGTAGAGTGCCATGGTGTTACAGGTCCCAGCAACCTCAAATTCTTGGGCTTAAGTGATTCTCTTGCCTCAGCTTCTCTCATAGCTAACACTGTAGGTGCCTGCTACAACACCTGGCTATTTTTGTTGTTGTTGTTACAGTTGTCATTGTTGTTTTAGCTGGCCGAGGCTGGGTTCAAACCTGTCTGTTTCAGTGTATGTGGCCAGCACCCTACCCACTGAGCTATGGGTGCCACCAATTTCACTTTCTTTTAAAAACTTTTTCCTTATTTTCTGCTACTCAAGTATTTTTGAAAAGTAAATATAATCAGTGCAATTAAGTATAAAACGGCATAAGGGAGCTTGATTACTTTTATAGAGAAATTCTTATTTTCTTATTATTTTTTTTTTTAATTTTAGATTAATATGAAGGTACAAATGTTTAGGTTATGTTGTTTTCATTTCTAAGGTAAAGTTCAAGTTGTAGCTGAGCCCTTCATCCAGGGGGTGTGCTGAGCATCTTCACATTGTGTACATTAAGTGAGATCCCACATTCTCCCTGCTTCGTCTCCCCTTCCCTTTGCTGGACTATACTTGTGCTTTTTCTTTTTTTTAGAGATAGGGTCTCATTCTATCTTCCTAGCTGGAGTGCGGTAGTGCAATCATAGCTTACTGCAGCCTCGAACTCATGGGCTCAAGCAATCCTCTTGCTTCAGCCTCCCAAGTAGGTGAGACCACAGGCATATGCCTCCACTTGGCTAATTTAAAAAAATTTTTGTAAACGTGGGGTCTTTCTGTCCAGCTGTCCTCAAATGATCCTTCTGGCTTGGCCCCTCCATTGCTGGGATTACAATCATGACCACTGTGTGAGGGATTAATTTTTTATATTAACCGTTTACTGTCTGTTTTCCTATTGGTTTTTAAATGTTTATTATTTTTTATTGTTGTAATGTTATTTGATATTTCTCCCCAAATATTTCAATCTCAGGTTGGTTGACTCTGTGGGTGTGGAATCTGTGCACGTGGAAGCCATGGATTTGGCAGTCTGACTATACGCTATTGTTTAAGTTTTAAATATTGAGCCCAAATTCCTTGGAAAGCTGGTACACTGAAATAAGTGGGGCCAACAATAGGAGTGGCTGCTAGAGAGCATGTAAATATGAAGAGATGTACTGGGCATCTCAGACATGTGCAGATGTCTGTAAATATTCAGACCAGATTTTCAGCTTGACAAAGTACGGAGAACAATGAAAAAGTGGTACTCACATCCGAGTTAAAACGAAGCTGACAGACATTACAAGAAATAACTTGTTTCTTCTTTGGGGGAATGGACACTCCAAATGTGTGGTTAATGACTGCTTTTTGCACAGGATCCATCTGAAGAGCAAATGATAAAATAGTCAATTTACAACTTCAAAGGGTAGATAATAGAGTGAGCAAATAAAAGTAGCTGTGTTACTCCTTAACTGTTAGCTCCCAAATGAGGATAAAGAATCTTACTCAATAGAAATATGTCTCCAGAAGTTAAAAATTAAAAAAGTGACAAAAACAGAAATAAAAAACTGATTTGAAATCATAACACAAAAAAGTCCACAGGAGAATCACCAGATCTCAAGAAATCTTCTATTTATAAAAGAAGCCTTAAAAAAACCTTAATGTAATCATAAAATAAGAAAACTTCAGATCAAGGTCAAGGTTAAAATTAACTTGTTAATAATAACATAATAATAATACTTAAGATGGTCTCAAATGATCTTTTGACAATTATTACAGATATAATTAAGTTTCTTAATTTTTGATTTATGGTAAAGTCATACATAAAGGCTCTTCTCAACAGCATATAAAATATTAGTTCTTTATTTTAAAACAATTTATTAACTTTCATGTATTATAGATTAAAATTCATTCTCTGAAAATGCTTGTCACTGTTGTACATTTAAATGCCTAAAACACATTGGTTAAAATGCAACCTTTGTTTAAATATTGATAAAGTTTTGATTTATATTCTGTAAGTTTCCTCTTTGTGACTTATATGTATCATGCATATTCAGAGAAATATACAGAGATAAAAGGATTCAAACACAAAAAGTACAGCACAGAGCCATTAAAACGCTCAGGAAAAGAAACACCTTTGTCTGTAGGGTCTATGAAAAGCAACGCAGCAGTGATTCTCTCATGTACTTCAGATAATAATCTCCAGTATTAACATCAGATAACTGGCAGTGGATGTAACAATGCAGACGATGTAAAAAGCATGACTTATAAACAGATGTAACACAAATGAGGACAGATCCACTGACACATCATCTGAGAAATTTCCTGCTGTTAGAGATTAGGATTGGATTAGTTGATATTTGATAGAGAGGAGAAATGAATACTATCCTTCATTATGATGTTAAGTCAACAAAATGCAAAATTAGCAATTAGAAAAACTGAAATACATTAGTAAAGATGGCAGATTGAAGACTTCTTGAATAATAAACTAGCCAATTTTTTGCTACAAATTTGAGATGGCAAGACAATGTAGTCCCACTATAAAGACTAGTTATGATGGTTTGAGTCACTTAAAAATGTGAAGAGGCAGATTTATGAAGTGATAGAACCATTCTTAACTATAGTGATGGTCATTCAAATGTATACCTGTGTTAAAAATTCATAGAACTATTTGCACACTCAAAAGTCAATAGTCAATTTTTTCTCTTTAGCAAAAAAGAAAACAAATATTAAAAGTATTATGTTTACTAAATATAAAAATCATTACTTAAAAATTTGGGGATTCATTTTTATGAAGGTCCTAATCAATTGTACTAAATGTTATTTAATTAGAAAAATAATTTTAAAATCCTATATGGGGTAAAGAAAATTTTCAAAAAGAAAACAAAGCCCTAGTTCATTTTCTTACTTTACCCACAAATGCATACACTTAAGTCTATCCGTACATTTGCAAAATATGAAAATATACTTTCTGTTAATTCCTAGAGATGACAAATCAGTTTGGATAGGGTTAAAAATAAAATAGGCTAACTATGTTGGCAGGATACAGAAACGACACTGTTTTATAAAAACAAGAACATTTTATTGAGATAATTTCTGTTCACAGGCTCTGGAAAATATTTCCCATTTGGCAATGTGTGAACTACATGAGATTGAACTCTATGAATATTTCCTAGATACCAGTTTCCTACATAGCATTTTAATTATTTTCACCATATCCATACACAAATGGTTTTTCTTTAATTTGATTTAAATTAAAATACTTCTATAATACGTAAACAATAATAACTATGAAATAAGTTTTAATGTATACTTTCCTATTACTTCTTTCAAAAATTATATTGAAAATTAACAATAAAAATTAAAGTTGTAATCAGTTAAAATAAATGCACATATCCTTGTTGTTCTCATACAATATAGAAAGAAACACAGACAAAAGATAGATCTACAAAAATCTAGTTCCAAGTTTTCAGTAAACTATGGTTATCTACTGACAAGTTCACCAAGATCTTTGAGTATGTTCCCTTTACATTTTTCAAATTATTAGCCAACAGCCTTAAAAATAAGGCTGCTCATATTTCACAGTTGCACCACATCCACCCAAAATATGCTTTCATGTTCTTGAGGCTGAGAGCTCTCTATACTGAAAGGTGACTTGTTGCTGAACATTCCAAATATAAAGGCAGGCAGGTTCTCAGCCATCTGCTCTCCGAAATGCAAGCTAAGGACGTTTCTTCATGAAACTCTCCCCAGAATTAGCTTCTCTAGTTTATACACACTAATTCTATTTTTTCTCATAAAATCAAATAAGCACAGCCCTTTTATCCCTTCTTGGCTACCTGTCATTAACTCTCACTATCTTTCCATCCTTTGAATGACTTATCATCTCAACATTTTACCCTCATGTTTCTCACTTGGAACAGATTTTATTTTCCTTTTGATTTTCTATTTCCTTATAGGTTTTAGGAAAGATCCACTTTTGCTTCTGGTGTAAATCTCTTTTCTCTATTCCTCTGCTGTTTATCAGAAAAATTTATTAATATTTTTATATTCTAGTGTCATTTGTGGGGATATGATGTAGTTAAAAGAAGACTTTAAATGCTATAAAAGAGACTATTCCATTCACCAGTTCTTCTGATATCTTGAAACACTACCAAGCTGATGTTTTGTTTTCATATTTGCCATCTGATACAATAACTATAAATACCTGAGTTATTTCAGTGGGGTCCAAGTATGACAGTGACAAAGGTTTTCAGGTACCTTTTTCTTAAAAATATGAACTGGTAAAACTCAACTGTTGTTCTTAGCACTCCTGCAGTGCTCTAAAAGTTAGATAAGATAACTATGATATTAATTTATATTAATTTTTTCCTCCACTAGTTCAACGTAGTTCTCTGTAATCACAATGAAATGTATATAACTAAACCATCAAGAATTCTTTTATTCAACCACCATTATTTAGGATGAATAAAACATTTAGGATGAATAAAAACATTCGCAGAAATCCTAAAGTGTGATGAATGAAAGTGATTCAATTTAGTACAGTCAAAGCTAAATATGTATATCATAATTACTCCATCTGTAGAATACTCAGGCAAATTATTGGAGGTATTGCAATTACACAGTAAATTCTCATTTTAAAAATTTAATTGGCATTTCATAGACATTTGGTTGTTAAAAGTGAATAAGTGCTTTCAAAACTATTTTAAATGCTTATATCTTATTAGTCATATTAAATTAGTTCATGTAAATTCACACTGCAAAAAACTATAAGTTGAGAAAATTATGGTTTATCAGGAAATAATATTAAAGAAGCTTTTTAAGTAAAAAAGAAAAAAAGAAAAAAACCCTACTATATAAGCACTAGCTACCAATATTCCTTACCTGGCATAATTTATTGGTCCCAAATAAGCCTCTTCTTTTCTAAAAAAAGTAAAAATTAGAAGTAATCATCTGGAATTTTGATGCTAGCAAGCACAATTACATGAAATCTATTTTCCTTGCTCTTCTCTAAGTACAAAGCCTGAAAAAGGGTTAACACTTGCCACTTTTTCTAATGAAAAACCACACAGAAATGAAAAGCAAAACCTATTAGTGCAATTAACTGGTAGGTAATAAAGATGAAAGATGAGGTTGTAGCTGTTACCAGGAATTGAGAAGGTAATTGGAGGCTATGTATGGACAAATTCACTATTATATGATAGCACTTATAAAAGGAATGAATGAATCTGGCCTATCACACCTTCTATTATATTTCAATATCAAAATAAGAACAAACAGATTTCTTTGGTGTGTTCACCAAGATTATGGGGACCACAAATCTGTGTAAATTTTTCAAAAGATCATTACTTTTGCCAGATATACCAAAAAGTAATTTGCTTCTGCACAGCAGAAACAATCATATAAAAATATGCAGCTGCAAATAAAACCTAGACACAGAAAAGAAACACACTTCAGTTCTGCACTAAAGGTAGGTTGACTCTGGGATGGGGCTATGTGAGTATGTTATCAAGGGACTTGACGTAATACTATAATAGATTTTAGGCTCTAGGTAATTGTGCTAGGTAGAACTTTAGGCAGACAATATTGAATTACAAATTGTTAACTATCCTAGTACTTTCCAAGAGGCCTGAAATTTGAGTTGTATCTTTATAAGAGTCTTAAAAAGATTTAATAAGCCATCAAGACTGGGAATGGGAATTACTGAGGCACTATCCCATTAAAAATCAAAAACAGAAAGATGGGGAAATCTCCTTAAGGATCTATTTTAGCCAATGTTCTAAAAAATATCAGTAAGCACTTGTTACTTACACAGTATAGGAGCCCCTACTAGCTTTTTCACTAAAAAGAAGTAGAAACCAGGTTCTTGACTTTTAAAAAGCAAATATTTCTGGAGGCCTGGTATGTTTCACATGTCTTAGACTGGATGGGGAGGTGAGGAAAATGCAAGAAAGGGCATAATTTTAAAATAAGAAGTGAAAAAGGTAGTACAAGCCATTTCATTGGAGGCTGTGAAAATACACTGTCATAAAACAAAGTAATGAGTCATGAGAGTCACAAAAGGGTCTGGCTCCTCTGCTCCATCCCCACTTTGTGTTTCTTCCCCTTTCCTGATTTTCTCATATTTTAAGCATCTAGGAGCCTCCTTTTTTTTTTTTTAATTAATTGATTTATTTTTATTGTTAAATCACAGCTGTGTACATTAGTGCAATCAAGGGGTACATGTGCTGGTTTCATATATAATCTGAAATATTCTCATCAAACTGTTCAACGTAGCCTTCATGGCATTTTCTTAGTTACTGTATGTTAGGCATGTGTATTCTGCATTTAGTAAGTTTCGCCTATACCCATTCAGTGACATCAATGCATTAACCTCCAGGATATCTTTTTAATTCCTTTTCTAGCTGTGTAATAATAATAACATCATATTAAGAGCAGTTTTGATTTTTAGAGCACCAGGATCTACATATGACAACAGCTCTGACTGCCATTCCAGAAAAAGAATCCTAAAATTTCTTTGAAGGGTGGTCTAGGCCCTGTTGTTGGTGTATAACTTCTCAAGGGGAGCACTTGAAGGTGACTGTAGTGATAGTCAGCAATGAGGTACGTAACAATTTGTCTAGCATGAGTTTGCAAATTTCATTTTGCACCCAGATATATAATGGGGTTATAAAAGGGATTATCTCATGTAGTACTCACTACCATGTGAGTTCAGACATGATTATTATCATTTTACAGATGAGGAATCCACGGCTCTGAGAGGTTTAGTAATTTATTACCCTCAAATTTGTCGATATTGGAGCCAGTATTGAAACTGAGACAGGAGTCTCTCTTCATGCTGTTCCCTGCTACAGGAATGCTGCAGAAATGGCAAGCGTCATTCCTGGTACTAATATAGGATATGAGCTTTGGGAAGAATGGACAGCACTGATAGAACTTTGTAGCCTAGAAGGAAGCAACCTTTACAAACTACAGATAAGCATTACTTGGTACTTAAGTAAAAATTTCCTGGAGAAGTGAGCCTGTTTTTTTTTTTCTCTGACCCATTTCTGATATTCTGGGATAACTCACTTCTTGTGTAACTTCAGGACAGCCATACATAAAAATCTAGGCTGCCCTTTCCTTGTTCCCCATTATAACTGTTGGGTTTACACACAGAAAAAAAAAAAAAAAGTCCCAGGACTGGAGATTACATGTTAGTGGGTGGCAGCCATCACTTGCACCTGTCCTTGATTTGCTGTGAAGAAGACCTTCACAGCAAATCTTTGAGACTTACAGCCTTTTGGAAGTTTGGCTAGTCATCAAGTTTTAACTGTGGTGTTACTGAATTACAATAGTACAAAAAGAATAACTTTTTTAACTCTTTCTTTTCTAACATTAGGCTTATAGAAAAGAATGTGACAATAGGGTCTCATTAGAACTTCAAATATTCATGAAACAACAAAACATTGAAAAGTGATAGCTTCATCAGTGAGAACATCATTTCTCTAAAGTCACTTCAAAAGGTTTTTCCTTTCATATTTAAATATTCTGACCAGATGCCTTTAGGTTAATGTTTCACTTAAAAAAAAATCCTTGAAATCTTGAAAAGAAGTGAAACATAAATACAGACATGACAGTTGTATTAACAAATTTCTTTTCTCTCAAAGATCAATAAATACAAATAGTTGCATATTGTTTGGCAACATTAGTTCACCATAAAACTGTGTACTATTCTGGACTTCAAATCAGAAGCTTCAATAAGAATAAACCACATGGAACGCTACACTGGGAGTGTCTGCTCCCGTAAGCCTGCATTTTTGCATCTGGAGAGTATAAAAGCTGAGACCGCCAGGCTGACACTTTCCTATCCAGAGCACAATGACAGGGGGTCGCCCTGAATGCCATCGGTGATGCTGAAAGGAAGACAAATGGCATGTCACTCTCTCCACAGACTGTTGATTAAAGCTAGGGTCAAATGCTTGGAAGAGTGCTTTGCTCTAGAATCCCCTGCTCTTTGCTGGAACCTCACATTGGCCATGGCTTGTAAAGGACAACTTGAACTGTGCCCTCTTTCACCAATGACCCCAGCAGAAAGTTAGCCAGTCATTGAGAACCGGTATAGAGGATAAAATAACACAACCAATACCTTATAAACTGACAGATAGGTCACATTATATCCAACTCTCAGATTCAATAAAGCTATTATTGTTGCTACTATGACTATGTTATCACAGAATATTTCACGTTTCTAAGTATTTTGAGGCTGGTTGACAATTGGCAGCATCTAATGGCAGCAGAACTGAGTGGATTTCACCTTTTCCCACTTTTCCAGAGCTTCTTTTGTGGCAGTAAATATTCCGTATAGAAAATACAGGTGGTATCAGCTCAGAGATGAGGCAGGCTATCAGAGCATTTCTTTCTTTTCTTTCTTTCTTTTTTTTTTTTTCTTAACTTTTTTTAAAAAAATGAATTTAGAGAGCTTGATATATTTTTTCTCAAATTCCATATTATCAGGTTTTGTTTGAAAAGCTCTAAGATTCATCAAACTAGAATTGTTTATTCCATTGACAAAAAAGACAACTGGAGTCAGGAAAAAAACATCCTGTGATCCATTTTGAAGATCCATTTTGAAAAGAAGACTAACGTCTGCATTTTCAGTAGTTTCTCTGGAGAAGTTCCACTTTGGTTTTATTTTCGGGAAAACATACAGAATACAAATAGATATGTGTTTCTGCCATAAAATAAAGTCCCCTTTCCAGATAACTTTGATAGCAAAAGTGTCACCTCTTTAGAGGTTAAGGGCTTTATATCAACTTTAAATATACGGTTTAGTTCTTAGAAACTGTTGCTCTTTTCTAACATTTAACACTTTTACAAATATATCATTTTTGAATGGTTTATATATTTACTATATATTTTTTTAAAAATTCATTCATTTAACAAAAGTTTGTTAAGTTCCTATCATCTACTGTTTTAGGAGTTGAGTTGAATATTAGTAGATAACAAGCTTTCAAGTACACCCTTTGGGGGTCAGACACAAATATAAGAGGGTCTTTATCTAACAAAAACAATTAATGCAACCTGCTTCTGTGTACCCTCAATGAAACCCCAACAATAAAAAAAAATTAAAAAAAAAAAAAAACAAGAACAAAAGAAATACCAACATTCCATGATAACTGGAGAGGATAAATAATAAATAAGACGATTTCTAGTGTTGTTAAGTACCATGAAAAAAGCAAAGAGGAGGACGGGAAAGAAACAATATTTCACAACACAGAATTCCTAAAAACATTTTCATTGCTTTAATACTCACAGTGATTTTGATACTTTTACATGTACAGCCATAGCAAATATGCAAAAAATCCCTTCTACTATTTAGAGAAGTTGATACAGAATCCAGAATCGAGCAGTTGGTGATAACTATAGGCAAAGAGGCTCCTCAGCTTTTAATATGGCCTGTGAGATAGATTGATATCTGCAGAGGATTTTCTTCAACTAACAAGTACTAAGACAACAACTGATCTCAGAGCTACTACCAATGTCTTCCTAAGAAGAAAGGAAAACCAGAGTAATTTGTGTTTTAGAAGTTCTCTAAGGATGAATGCTAAGTACTAGACACTACCCGTCTGGAGATTTTTCTGCACAGGGTAAGGTGGCCTGGAACATGGTGAGCAAACAACAAAATGACTGCGATTACTTCTTTTGTCTTTAAAATAAATATATATTTTGTCAAAGATCTAACATCTGTTTATGAATATATTACAGCAAAGTACTGCTTTTCATCTTTTACTTTTTTAAAACCCTAAAAAGTTACCAAACTGTAGAAGCAAAAAAAGCTAAAAGCAAACGATGATTTCACCATTTCCGTCTCTTTAGTGGAAACCCAATAACCCTTTTGACAGATAATTTTTAAGTCTTTTTTAAGAATAATGTTGACATTCTTTTTCAGACAGTGGTTATTTTGTTAATGAGACATGCCAGCAGATTAGGCTGTGTACCTTAGTGAAGCTGAATGTTTGGCTCTGATAGTAGATCCTTGTATGTAACAACTATGGTCAGTATAAACGTAAAACGTTCCATTTTCTTGGCTGACTCCACATGTCTGGTGATTTTCCACACTGCCAGGGACCAAGAGTGATGCAGCAAATCTGTAGTTATGCTGCTGTGTAATTTAAGAAGCCACATCAAAGAGTATTTCAAAAAGTTCAGTTTAACAAATCTGTCAAGGGTACGGACTTCATTGAATGTTCACTCCTCCCTGATTGTCATTAACAAACAGCAATGTTTGGGGTGTTGTTGTTTCTATTCAAATTATAGATGAATACACTAAAGAACTGAAATCATATTGCATATGTATCCGTGTTCAGCTTAAAACGGCATATGAAAAGGTCTAATTGTGATATATTGAGGAAGCCGGGACCACCCTCAATCCCTAAATGCAATTGCTATTTTCAATGTAGTGAAAAAGCATTAAGGTAATGAACTGAATTATGTCTCCTAAGGAAACATTGTGTTTTTCTTTCCTTTCTCTTCTTGAACATGCTTAGATGTGACTGGAAATAATTAGCACAGACAGGTGTTTTTCCATCAGGATGCAAAGAAAGTTTTTGAAAGATTTTTCATTTAGTCTTCAAAGATTTCATGTTCCTATAACTAGAATAATTTTTGGTCAAAGTATACATATTGATTTCAAAGATCTGTAACATCTTTTAAAGATAACATAATGAAAAGTTCCTACGATACTGTTAGATGTCCTTTTGAAAGAATATGAGAATAATTACAAATTTTTAAAGAAAATTAAAAAATACCTGGAATGTTTTATGGAATTAATGAGAATTTACTTCTATCATGAATTCTGATAGCTTGGAAGAAGAAATAATATAAGCTTGGAAGAAGAAATAATATAAGCTTAGAAGAAGAAATAATATAATGATAAATACTATTAATATTTTTTATATGTGGAAAAGTTACTATCCTCGGAGTACTTATATTTTATATTTCTCAGTGAGATATATTCATATTTAAAAAACAAGAAAAATAATAGCTCAAGACATACATAGTTCACAATAAACTATATCTTACAAAGATAAATACCAACAAAACTAGTTAGAATACACTATTCAGAGTGACGGAAACAGGAACTGGATTCACCAAGAGAATCTAAATAGAATGGGTGGGGTCTTCCTTTGTTATTTAGTATTGTGTCTCCTTAGGGTGAAATACATGTAAGTAGGCAATCCATCATTTCAGGAGCTGAGACAACAGAACTGTTTTTCAAAAGCTGTTAAAATACTGAATAAAATAGAGACTCATTAGAGGACAGGTCATCAGAAATGACGACTCCATAGCATATTTTAAGAAAAGATCTTCACATATATTTGGAAAGACAGGCCAAATATCTAAAATAGAAGATAATACTCAGTTCTTGGCCTTTCCTTTTTTTCTTTTGTAAATAGTGACTTGATGATAAACCCTAAATTGTTCCCAAGATTACACTTTTATAACATAAATTCAGTGCCAAAAATAAATATATGAGAAATATCTTTTTAAAAAATAGAATTGTTTTATTCTTTAGGAGAAAAATAAATGGCATATAAGTAACCAAAGACTTGCTGATAACTTACAGATGTCGTTCGATCACCTCAAATCCAAGGATATAAGGATGTGTTTTCTAGTTTTCTGGTAAATGGGCTAAAAAATGTCGTAAGGGTTTGCTAAGCGACTAGAGAAGTAATGAGCTTTCTTGATTTAAAAATAAGTAAACCTCCTGAACAGTCAAATGCATTAACTGATACCCTGTCAAAACCACTCTGCTGAAGCTAACTCCAAAAGGCTGTACAATACTAATCAGAAATATATCCTGATGCTGAGATCCACAGCACGAAATGATAGTAAGATTAAAAGAAAGCCTCACCAGACAGGGAAAAGTACAGAAGCAGAAATCTGGTCATTTTGAATATATTCTTCATTCTGCAAAGCTAAGTAAATATGAAGCATTTTCCCCCCAATAGATGACAACTCCTTGTTATCCTTGCTCGAAGAAGAGACATGACAATGGAGGACGGATAAAGCTCTAGAAAAGCAACAAATCTAGAATGTTCTAATCCTAAGCATTCAGGGTTCTTATTTCACCATGCTACTCACCCGTTATACAGTAGTAAAATAGCAGAGATCGTCTACATTTTGGGGCTTTTTAAAAATAATAAATAAATAATAATAAATAATTTCCTGTGATGACCAACTCCCAGGAAATTCTGATATTACCTTTGTACTGTAACAAAATGATGGTTGCCCAGATTCATGGCTTCAAAGTACCACTGCCCTTCCCAGAACCACTGCCCTTTACACCCAAAGGGGTAATTCAATACAGTAAAACACTGAAAACGGAGTTCTGGTTAAAGCAGGTGGGTTGGATACCAGGTCCATAAGCCTGATTTTAGTATTTTACACTTGAAAATGAAAAAAGATTTATAAAATTTTATGAACTTGCTTGAGCCTCTTCAGAATCAGATTCCAGAATCCAGATTTCCTTTTATGGGTATCAGATTTAGCAAATAAAAATATCTGATGCCCAATTAAAGTTGAATTTTAGGCAAACAACACATAATTTTAATGTAAGTATGTGCTATGCAATTTTTGGCACATTAATACTAAAAACATTATTTGTTGTTCATTTACAATTCAACTTCAGCTGGGCATCCTGTATTTTTTCTGTTCCCCTTTGATTCCCCTCCAAGGATGTCACAGCTGTATCAATGTTGATTCTACTGGTCTTCCTCCTTCTCACAGGCTCACCTTTTCACACATAATATTTTTAGGGCTTAAGAAAGTGGTCCCTCAGTGGTTCTATGGACAGGTGACATAAATAATATTTTATTCCATACATTCATCTTTCTCTTACCCCTTTTTATGAATGTATGTATATGTACATTTTAGTTTTTCTCTTTAGAAAACATTTTTGGTTCAAATTTGTGCATTTCTACTATATAAAATATACTACAGTTGTAAAGTAAAATAAAAGCTTTCATAAAGTGCTTCATTCTGCTTTCTGCAGTGATAATTACTCTATTGAATAAGGTTCTGTTAATGGCATAGTTTGACATTCAACATTTGTCCATTTGATCTATTATAATTATTCTTACCATGATTGCAAGGAGGCTTTTGGTTCAGACTAAAAGTAGTTTAAATTATCTTTCTTTTCTTCTGAATATGTAAGGAAAAGCAGTCACTTCTAGCAAAACTGCTTTATTCACCAGATTTATTTAAAATATACACAAAGCCCTCTCTGCCTCTATATATTTTGAATACAGCAACTCATATGCAAGAGAAAAATGAACGCAGCAAATGAAATCACCAAGTTAAAAATGCAATATCACAATATCACGTTGCTTATATTTTGCCCATGGATATGGTATCATCAAGAATTCCTAATCCAGAAATGGAGAAAAGCCTACATGAATCACATAGCAAGTTTTCATGAAACACATCAAGTCTCTCAGCAACATTCACAAAAAGATTTAACACTGTGAGGCTAAAATCTTCTGTATTTATAATCTATCCACTCCTTGTAAAGATTTTCTAAAATTTTTCTGAATTATTCTGCTTTGCTTTCTCAAATTCAATCTGTTTGGATGCTTGGCCCCTCAAAGTCTTCATAGTACTCATTTGAAATTTTTATTGACCCTTCTGCTTCCCCACAACCTCTCAAACTTTTACCAAAATTGAACAAATACCTATTTCTAAGAACACGAAAGTTGATACTTCACTTGATCTAAAAGATTTTGTATAATTAGTCAGGAACAATATCACAACAGAACAATATCACAATATCAATTGTTGGCAGTCACCAAGGCACTGCAGTTCAAATGACCCTCTTGAAGCTGGGGTTAAAAGCTATCTCTGGAAATCAATCATGCTCTTTGCAGAGAAGAATATTTCAGTGATATGAAAGCTGAAATGGAGACCATAATCTTTTGTGATTACCCCTGAGGCTGAAGCAAACGCAAAAAGGGAAGTCTATGAATTGCTGATAATTTCCTGTGATGACCGACTCCCAGGAAATTCTGATATTACCTTTGCACTGTAACAAAATGATGGCTCCCCAGATGCATGGCTTCAAAGAACTCCACATCTGGGTGTCACAATACTTCTTCAGAAGCTACTCATCCATTGAAAGGGCCAGGTCTGTGAGGCAGCAGTGCTGTCTCTGAAGACAAAGGACAGTCTGATTGCACAAAGAGTGATAAGTTGTGTGGTACAGGCTGTCTTTCCAGAAAGTTGTTTTCTGAAGGAATTGATTTGAAATGTATCACTTTAACCCACCCTCACTCCAGAAGTCTAAAGATTGATACATTTCTCTGTTGTTCCTAATGGCTGTGGAACTATGAATATTTTAACTTAAACAACTTCTAAATTTTTATTTAGGCTGATATTTACATTTTGTGAAAAAATAGCTTTCATATATATGTACATACCCTTAAGGTCTATATAACACTTTTGGATGGAATATAAAACTGTTAATCTTTTTTTCAGTAATCATCAAACTTACAGTTAGATGCTATTTCTCAGAGCACAGGGTAAGAGGTTTCTCATGTGATTGGCAATTTAAATTCAGGAAAACAGGTATGTGGGGGTAGGGTATAGGGAGATGTGTAACAGTCAAATGTACAAGGAATTTATGGAATAAAATTCTTTTATCAATATATTAAAGATAATTTAGTGTGTTGATTATTATGACTAGGTTTAAAATGTTTTTAAAATGGCCAGTTAATCTAGTTGTAGTTTAGTTAATGAATAAGGTGGGAATAAAGGTTTTATATTTGGAAATCAATAGTATTGTAAAAATATAATGGAAAACATCATTATGTCTTAGGACTTAATAATAACATATCATAGGTACACAGCTTTCAGGTTCAAAATACATTTGCACGTAGATTTTAAAGTCTAAATATTATTTAAGGTACAAGGGGTAGATGTGGGAACAGAATTCAATCAAACTGTCCTTATTTCTAGCATCCATTCAATATTCCCTGTCCCCAGCCCTGTTCCAAATTCAGTTGTAGCATCTCTTTATTGCTTCCAGGCAGTCAGGTAATTCTGATCATTAAATATGCCCTACCATTATCTCATTCAGCTAACATAAATTGAGCACTTACTAAGTACCAGGCTTGACTATTTTAAACTAGACTGCAAGTGTCTTAAACTCAAGGTCTTAGCCATGTGTACATCCTTAGCATCTGCTTTAGTTAGGATTGCTCTAATGCACAAAGCCAGCCCCAATAATAAATATAACTTCATTTATTTAAGGTAGTTTATTAGGTAGGAGAGATCAAAGGGATAGAAGTATTCATAAAAGTATTAATATTATTTATAAAAATAGAACTTTTCTGTTTTAAGAATCCTTTTGTAGGGCAGTGCCTATGGATCAGGGAGTAGGGTGTCAGTCCCATATACCAAGGGTGGAAGGTTCAAACCCAGCCCCAGCCAAAAAACACTATAACAGTAATAAAAAAGAATCCTTTTGTAAATATCACTTCATTTGATATTCTTATTATTTTAACTTATTTAAAAAGAATGTTGGTATGCTATATACTTAAGTTTTTTTCAAAGCCTTTTATTAAATACATTCCAGAAAGTTTCCAAATGTTCATTCATACCCTCAATTTCCCATAAATGCAATAAAGTCAAACTTTCGGGATGTAATAATAGAACCTGTTATCATCCCCAGTCTACAATGAAGAAGAGCACCACTAAATGACTATCTCCAGATCTAAGAATATAAATGTGGACATGGGTCATCTTACGTCTAGTCCAATGCTCTTTCCTTGTATAATGAACTGAAGCATTCTACCATTTTCTCCCCTTCGTTCCAGTTCCTGTTTCCTCGGGCGGCATGAAGCAGAGTCAAGGCCAGGTAAGACTGTCAGAGGTTTACTTTGGAAAAAGTTAAGTGGAGTTACTTCTCTAAAATCAGAAAGAACTCAGCAAGTGACTTTGGGAGGAGGTGGGATCTGGCTGATGAATGAGTGGCTGACTAAATAAATGAATGAATGTCACCACCTTCTTTGGAAGGTAAGTACTTCAACAGTATGCCACATGACGGCAGCCGTTAGTAAGCATTTTAGCATAATAGCTCCAGCTCATTTTGGGAAATGGTTATTTTAGGTATTTAATTATAATGTTATGACAATGAACCATTTTACACAATGCAAGTTTGGCATCTACCTAAGAAAACCAGTGAAATTAGGCCTAGAGACATGTGTTTTCATTAAATAAGCACTAGAGAACTTCTCTGTGCACTTCTAATTATTTGTAAATCACAAGCCTGTGGAAAAAATCAGATATATTTTCTACAACACCACTCAGATCTTAAGTTGACTCTGGAAACTATAATATAAGAGATAATATAAGAGAAAAGAAGTATGATCCTGAAAAGACCATTCTATCTCCTAAGTAGAATAAAGGAGAATTTTCAACCTTACTTTATAGGCCATGAGGATTTATTGGATACTTTAAAAATATTTCCCATATGAACATCCTGAGAAAAGTATATACATTTAGATTCAAAGTACAGTATGGTAGAGACCAGCTCTTACTTGCCTGATACTTAGATTTTTTATTTTTCCTTTTCAGTGGTAAACTCTCTATTGGATGAAATAAGACTATATTATATTCTTCAATCTTGTGATCTGCAAAAAGGTACAATGATGACACATGTAGCCTATTTCATATGTGAGTGCATTAAAATAATTGTAGAAAGTCTTTAAAATATGCTAAAGCCCTCTTATACTAGAATTCTGTGAAATAAGTTATCATTTATACTTTTTTTTTTTTTAAATTTCAAGCATCAGAACATAAAAAGGAAGGTAAGAAAACCTAAACTGAAAGCTACATTGGTGGAAAAAAAAAAAAAAAGTGTTTTTCCGAGATTCCTATTGAGCTCTGCAAAGATGTTGAAACTTCACAGATTGCTAAACAATACTCTAATCCATCTTTAGCACCCTCAAAAGCAACTATGAAAATACAGGGATTGGAATATTACAAAGCATGTCTTCCCACCCATGAAGGAGATTTGAGACTTAATTTGGAACACAAAAATCCAGACAGAGAGGGGAAAAAAAAAAGATCGGTGTTATTGGATGGGTATTTAAGCTTTTGATGGAAGTTTTTCAGAGGCCACCACCATCAATTACAGTTTACAGAGCAACCAATTTAGACATGCCTTTTCTGGGCCGGAGGGGGTGTTCTATATATTTTGCTGCTTTTTTGATTTATTAAGCTCTCTTGCTCTCCCACAGACACATTAAGGCGTGGTTACCATGAGAAGCTAAGAGCAAGGCTGTTGGTTTCCCCTTCTTTATTTAATTAATTAGAAATTTGTTAAGAATATTACCAAAAAATAAGAAAAAAATTTTTTTAAGAAGAGGGCCCGACACTTTTGCTCGTTGACTCTACTCTTGAAAAATGCTGACCTGGGACAATGTTAAGACCAATGACCTGTCTTGCCAGAAAATCTGATGTCCCCTCCAAGTACACATAATCCTTGAAACTCTAGCACTGAAGACAAGGCCCCAAGGTTGAGACTAGGATAATGAAAGGGACATGCAAGAGGACACAGCTTGGTGGGACTTACAGATGCCTCTTTTTACAAGCTCCTGAAACCTTGCCTTCTCTTATATCATAAGAGCCCATCGAAGTCTTGGTTTGAGATATTTGCAATCTCAACTGAATTGACTGTGCACTATGAGCAGAATCCTCTATTATGTTTTGATGAATTACACAAAAGGGGGAAGTAATTCCTATAAGACAATGAGCCAATTCTGTCTCATTTATCACTATCACACCCCTCCCCTGCCCCAGCAAATGGTCGTAAATGAACAACTTTTTCTAGATGCCCTAAACAAGTAATTTATTAAGGACAGAGAACAGATATGACTAAACATTACACAAACATACATTTATACGTTCATACCATACCATATAAATGGTATCTACAAATTCTAATGGAGTTTCAAGAGTGAGTAGAGAAAAGGAAAATTTGAACATAAAGTCCTTAGTAAAACAAACCTTGAAGCTTTTGAGTAAGGCAAGCAACATGAGTTGAATTTTAAAAGGACATGAAGAGGGGAGGGAGACAACAGTGCAAATGGTCACCGTGTAGTTTCTTCCCTCCTAATGGTCATGGTTACTTAATTTTTCTCTCTTTCGAATGTAATGGGGATATAAACTTTTCCAGACATAGAAACATATGCTGAAATATTTATATAAAATCTTTGTTAGCTTTGTACCACATTTCAAAGATTTCCTTTGCTCAGTTTTTTTCTAATGATCTGGGAAATGTTGCTGTTGATGTAAGCCTAATAATAGGTCATCAAGCTCTCCCCTCTTTAAGTGAACTTGAGCAACGGTAGAAAATTTCGTCTCATATTTTATTTCTATAAACTGCTTTAGAACATATAGAAGAAAATGATCCTTTAATATATTTTAAAGCATACCATGAAAAATAAAAATTCAACCATATAGTTTTTTCTATTTGACTGCAATAAATATGCCAGTTCAAGTAGAGTTAGCTGGGCACACCAGTATCCTAAAAAATATTGAATATATAACTTTTAAGGACAGCAAGCACTATTAGAGTGAAAAAAAAAAAAAGACTCAAAGGGCAAAAATTCACATTTGGATTATATGAGAAGTAGTAAAGTACTCAAAAGATATTCAAATAAAGGAAAAATATGTATTCAAATGTTTAAACAAGACTTACAAAGATACTAAAGGCAGGTAAAAATGTTAAATGTCTTAATTTAATGGCTCATGGGAAACATAGCATAAATTGACAGCTAAGTACATGTGATTTTGATTCCTAATTTCTTTCTTTTGAACCTCCTTGATAAATATATTATAATTTCTACTATAAAAAGAGACATTTAAATATTAATTGATATTGCCAAGCTATGATGACCCAGACAGAATCTCAAAGGATCTAGAATGTTAAAAAAGAAAATGATAATCATATAGATCATTTCATACTTCATCGTGGATGATTCAAAGAATCAGTGATTTGGGACTTTATACTTTAAAATAACCTTTATTTTGTGCCACATATTCATTTCTTCATATTTCAGGAAAAAAATAACTTCAAGGGAGGTAGTGCAAAGCAGATTATTTTGCATAAAAATAAGATGGTTAGGCCTCTTGCAATAAAGTAGCAGGGACTGTACTGCACTTATGCTTTCCTAGAACAGTTGCAAAAACATGGCAGAACCTACAAAGACAATTCAAATAACTGGGATAGAAAATACCTGCCAATGGGCAAAGAAACTGACAGGTGACTGTGATCCCAACTTGAATATAAATATAGCTCTGAAGAGTTAATCTGAGCATGTACACAATATGACTGTTACGAAGCAACTTTACCTACTCATAGTAATATATATCATATAGCTGGGTATGTAACTCAGTCTGCTCAGGATGCCATAACAAAATACCATAGACTGGGTCACATAAACAACAGTAATTTATTTTTTCGTAGTTCCTAAGACTGGTTCCAGGGTTCTAGCTTGGTTGGGTTCTCTTCCTGATAAGGAACAGCCACCTTATAAGACTCAATATATATGAATAACAAAAAATGAATACAAAATGAATACAATAAGAGGTGCTTCACATTGAGCACCTCTTATAATAATTATAGAAGTGTGTCTCAAGTATTACAAATTTAATATGTCTTTTTCCTTTCTATATATGTGTGTGTGTGCGTGTGTGTGTGTGTGTATGTATAAATGGGTCTTCCAAATGAATTTATATTATCATATTAAGTTAATGTCATCCATCTGGGTATTACACATATCCTAGTAGTTTGTAAACAAAGATTAAAGTTTGATCCAGAGTAAAGGAAATAGGAGATTCTAATTCTAATGCAAGAAACAATTGTGTGTATTGTGGCAGCTCCCAAAACATTATTTACAACCATTAAAGATTGACCATGAAGTATTTGGCAAGTCTAAAGAATAATTAATAACAAAATAATGAAAATAGCTCCACTGGAATACAAAACCATTTTTTTTTTTTCTGGTGTTTTTTGAATACTATAAGTTTAGAAACTATTCCCTTTGCCAGTGTTTCTTGGTTTTTATTATCTTGCCTTTTTCACGTCGATTTATTCAATTTCTTATAAGTTTCTTGGATGTAAGAAGCTTATTTTTATTTTGTTTATCCTCTCCCAAACCCAGTACTCTGTAATGCATACATTATTTTTTCAATAAAATTCAGTAACTCACAAATTTATTTTTAAAATAAATGTTCTTAAAGCTAGGGGTTAGGACAAGGAATGTAGTGAATAATGGCCAGTTTCCACACCACCCACACAGAGGAATAAGGGAACTAGAGCTGAGAAAACTATTGCCTTTAAATTAAAAAGTGGTAACTGGCTTGGCCCCTGTAGCTCAACAGCCAGGGCACTGGCCACATACACTGGAGCTGGTGGGTTCGAACCCGGCCAGGGCCTGCCAAACAGCAATGACAATGACAACAAAAAAATAGCCAGGTGTTGTGATGGGTGCCTGTAGACCTAGCTACTTGGGAGGTTGAGGGAAGAAATTGCTTAAGCCCAAGAGTTTGAGGTTGCTGTGAGCTGTGATGCCACGGCATTCTACTGAAGGTGAAATAGTGAGACTCTGTCTCAAATAAATAAATTAATTAATTAAAATACAAAGCAATAATAGTCTTCAGGATAGTAAGCATAAATGTAAACACTTGGGCTATCACTGAACTCTTAGAAGGAGATCAGAAATATTAGCATTTTTTTGGTGGATAGAGGAGTATGAATGTTAAAAACCAAAAATAAGGAGCCCTTTCCTCTGATTTTTTTCTCCCTTCCACTCTTCCTTTCTTTAAAAAAGTTTTATTGAGCACATATACTGGACATTTGAGATATTAAGATGAACAAGATATAGCTCTTGTCCTCAAAGATCTGACGTGCTAGAGAAGTCAGATAATCAAGTGATTACACTATGTTGTGACAGCTGAATTAAGGTGCTCTGGGGCTGCATTGAACACACAGAGGATAGGACTTAATTCAGACTTGAAGAGTCACAGAAGACTTCCTGTGAAGGAGGTGATATCTAAGTTAAGTCCTGAATGACCCACACAGTTGAACCGTGGGTAGCAGTGGAGGAAGCGAGACTAGTGGGTAGTCAGGCCCAGCGGCCTATTAGGCTTCAGATAGAAAGGTCAAGGTCTTAAACATTTTATGTCTGGGTCAGCACGGTCTCATAGCAAGCTATGTATGACTAAAAACAGCACAACTGCTAAAGCACAGAGTTAACATCATCATTCTCCAGTCATGCATCTTTGACCTATAGACCATCACAAATTGTCAATGATCCAAACTCCATCTTCCTTACCTATACACCTCTGCTCAAATAATGCCTCACATTATTTGCTTATTCTTTATAACTAAGTAAGCACCAAGAGAGACTTTGTCTGTTGTGGTATCTAAGGCTAAAAACACTGGGAAGCTATTTCTTCAGTAAGCACAACTTTCATAGGACAAGCACCTATTCTACTTTGGATACAACAGAATCTCATTTCATTGTTGCTAGTTTCTCATGTAATGTTATCATGCTCAATTATTAAGTAAGGAGGACATGGTCACTTGATATGTTTTTTAAAATATAATTGAAGAAAACAGTAAAATACAAACCATATTGGAGCATAGTGTTTTTTCTTGTCTGACAATAATTATGAGATTACAAGTGACCTCATTTCTTATATTTACTAATAGTAGCTTTTGTTAAAAATAAGATGATACAGTAAAATTTACCTGGTTTTCTAAGAACAAGTGGACTACTGAGTACAACATAGTTTTAAATTTGCTCATAAGAAATTATAGCTGTTTCTCAAATATACTCTATTTCATAGTTGTTGTTTGTAGAGGTCTATTTTACACACTAAAAAAAAAAAAAGTCTTTCCTCTTCCTACTTAATGATTCTACTGAAAATTGTCTACCATGTTTTCGAAAAAGAATGCAAAAGAATTCTGATTGAGCTTTGTTCACAGTGAATGAAGTAGGAGGCGACATGAGCCCAAGAAGCCAAGGATGAGAAGAGCCAGAACGTGAGTTCTGAAGTGAGAAGATTCTAATTCAAGTTTCAGTTCTTCCTTTAATAACTCCCATTCAATAGGAGTAATAATCAAGGCTTACCAAAATGTTCCGAAGTCTTGAGTCCTTTGAAGGATGTAAAACATCACAAATATACAATAATCTAGTTGTATATAGTATTAGTGATGTAATAGTGTTTTCCTTTGTAAACACAGACAACGACTTTTAGAAAATTTCCCTAGGTAATCTATTGGGTGAGTTGAACACTGGAATGGAAAAGCCTATAGGAAAAGGATTAGTCTACTTAAATTTTCAACTCATAGTGAAAAATCATAGGTCACCCAATTATCCTATAAATTCATTTCTTACAAGATGATAGAGGGTCCCCCTTGGAATGACTTAATTTTTAATGCATTACCAGATAGATTCTCTGTCTCATAAATGTCCCCTGAGTATAATATCAAGAGAGGAAAGAAAGTATTTCACCTAGTTCTTTGCAGTATTCTTCACCTTGATCAAATAGTATTTATATTTGAAAATTATAAGTCTATTTTCTTACAAAGGAAGAAAAAAGTACTTCTCATAATAGAATTACTATTTGGGCTTTCTCAAATATATCATAAACCTAATTGTCATGTACAATTAATCAAATAAAAACACGTTCCTGCATCTGCAACTCCAATGTAATACTTATTAACAAGCCATTATGAATTTTTTTATCTTATAAAAACCTTCATGAAAGTATTCACTCCATTTTTTGTTTTATAGCTCTTAAAAGCAGAGAGGCATGTGTAAGACATTTTGATAGCTAACCATGTGACTTACAGACTAGTGCTGATGATGTGATTGAAGCTGTAAGAAGACAACAGTACCTATTAGGTACCTACTGGGTAAGTGCATAAGATACTTTCAGAGGGGGTAGAAGGAAGGATACCAGCACTTTCCTCCAGTGAAGAGAGGAAGGATGTGTGCCAGGGTAGGAAACAGGGACTTTCTCATTTTACCTTGAAGGCTAATATTTATTTGAATATTTGAAATAAGCATTCATGTGTTATCTGTGTTTAAATAAAAATAGGGGAACCAATGGAGACCCATTTATGCCTATCTATATCATCAACACTGCTTCCTCACAGCAGCCAGACTTCAGCAATGGCTATAAATGCTGTCTCCCAAAAACATTAATTGGCATATTAATCAAAATACAAATACCTAATAAAGGTTCTAAGAAATATAGCTTAATTCAATCATATTTGGAATGACACATGTTTCAACATAGGCTACAACAAGTATGCTTGAGTTTCAGCTCTCTGAGATGACATAATGTGGTGCTTTGGGAGGTGACTCTTGAAGGATTAATGGAACCAAGGCAGGTGTGATTTATCCTACTGAGCTGCTCCACTGCTCCGGAAACAAAGCTCACCATTTTACGCCTGTTGTTTTGGGATATTTTTTCTTCTTCTTCTTTTTTTTTTTTTTTTTTTTTTTTTTTTTAGTATTTGACTTGTCTCTGAAAAACGTAAAGAAGACAAAAACATTCAACTGTTTACTCACTAAGACAAGGCCAGGGCTCTATAAAAAGTTGGCTGATCTCCTACCCCCTAATTACCTTACAACACTAAGCCCTGACAGAAGGCCTGTCAGCAGATTTTATTTACAACCCTTAAGGAAAAAAAATCCTCTTGCTGTTTTCACTTTATACAGAAGATAACTTTGCAAAGCAAACATTTGGCAGTACTTCAGATGCTGGCTGGCTGGTGGTGTTGATAATACATTATTTTTTTTTTTATTATAGCAGCATTTACAATACTGTATCATTCTTGTAGACCATCACGCCCCAACTGACTACATTTATCAACCAAGCAGACGTAATTCATGCAATCACACGAACCTTTTCTCTTACTGTAAATTTAGTACCTGGCTACAGACTGATTTTATGCTGAATTCTATTGCTTGAAAGATGTCATGTTCCACTTGACCCCCTATGAAATGTCTTTCATTCAAATAAAAGGTCAGGTGACTTGAATGAAGAACGTTAATAATTATAGTAATTCACTATTATTTATCATGCTTTAAAAGGAATGCCAAAATACCATGCAGATAAATAATATATATTAAAAATATGTTTTCCTTTTTGCTAATTGAGTGAGATTCACATAATCCATGATAGTCCCTAAATAAAAATTGTTGTGTAAGAGTCACATTTTATTTAAAATATCTCCCAAATAAAAATGCACCAGAAAGATAAAGCTTACAGTCTGTTGTTGTTGTTGTTGTTGTTAGTAGAAGGGAAAACTCAATGTGGCTTGGTATCTCTAAATTATGTTCTTGAACATGTGACCAGCATCCCAGAAATGATAAGGTTCTGAAGCCACTAAAAGTCTATCAAAATTGTGCAACATAACAGGTGAAAAGTCATTGAGGAAATATGTATAAGATAAACATGCCGGCTATTGTTTGGACTAACTCCTGTGGGTAAAGCAGCATCTTCCATAGCACAGCTGAGCAGTATAACCAATATATGGTTTAAAATCACACACTTTGGAAATAGGACACATCTATTTCCTATTCACAAATGTTATGAGAGATTGAGGAGAGCACAAATAAAACAAAAATGCATTTACTCACTGTGTTAAAATTTGGAAAGAGCCCAACAGCAGAACTACTGTCCACTGGAAAAGACATAAATGGTTTGATATCCAGTGAAGGCTGCATCATCAGGGTAGGTGTGCGCACAAGAGCAGGAAGGGTAGTAGTGGGGCATGTACTGCCTGCCAAGAACAAAACAAAAATGAATTCAATCTCTCCTTAACATCCATCTCCCTCCCAAATCTACAGTGCAAAAACAAGACTGCTGAGTTGCAACCTGTGAGCAAGAGAGTTATGCTGGAAGTAAGCAAATGGCGCAGGAATAGTAAACACAGTTAAAAAGAATCTTCATCCTCATTGTCCAAGACACTGATGCAGAATGCTTCCCTATGGCAAGGGACAAGGGTCACTCCAAGTCAGGAGACAGCATGAACACAGATCCTGCTGGTAGGTAAGAAAGGCAGAATGAGAACATCCTGCTATCCAACCCCTGCCTCCCAGCCAAAAATGCAGGAGAAAAGAGGGGAGGAGCCTTCTGAAACCAGATGCTTTTTACTATTCAGAGTTACTGAATGGCTAGTAGGCATGTTTTATGCAAATCAAAGTTAATTACAGGGTTTTCACAAGAGGAAAAATACTTGAACTCTTATAGTTACTATCTGCTTTCAAGAAAGTTATGACTCAACTTGTTCTTAAAAAAAAAAAAAAGTTGCTTTAATTTTGATGGAAATAGATAGTCTAGACATTGGGAGTTAGAGAATCCAAAAAGCCTTATTATGGCCTGGCTGCAGACAGGGTACTAGTTAGAATAGGGAGTAATTGGGACAGTAATTCAAATGTTTGTCCTCAACTTTCATTTCTAATGGGTTTTGTATTATTTTAGCTACTTTCCCTTTTAACAGTATCAAATATCTGACTTTATGCATGAGTAGGAGATTGCAAACTCTCCTTTCCAGTAACATGCATTCTTCTTTAGCCTTTAGCTTCCATATAGTGTAGATAAGTAATTGCTGGTGCAGGTGGCTCTCTGGGAGATAGGCTCTGGCATGCTTTTTATTTTATATATAAACATAACAGCTTTATTGAGAAATAACCCCCATACAAATAATTTACCTACTTAAAGTATACAATTCAATAGTTTTTATCTTATCCACAGAATTGTAGAACCATCACTGCAATCAATTTTAGAATATTTTCATGACCTCTAAAGGAAACATCCATACACGTTAGTAGACCCTCTCCAACTTCTCTCATATCCCTTGGAAACCACTGATCTATTTTCTACCTATAGATTTGTCTATTCTAGACATTTCATTTAAATGAAATTATACAATCTGTAGTCTTTTGCGGGTAGCTTCTTTCATTCGAGATTATGTTTTCAAGGTTTATTCATGATGGATCATGTATCAAGATTTCATTCCTTTTAAAGGCTGAATAATATTCCATGGTATGGATGGCCCACACTTTCCTGATGCATTCATCAGTTGAAGGGCATTTGAATCATTTCTACTTCTTTTGCTATTGTGAATAATGCTATTATGAACATTCAAGTTTTTATGTAGATATATGTTTTCAATTCTCTCAGGTTTAAACCTAAGAGTGTAATTTGGAAGTTATTGGTTATCTGCTAAACATGCGGATTATCCTTTTGGGGAAGTGCCAGACTGTTTTCCATAGGGCCTGAAGTGTTTTACAGCACGACCATCAAGTGTGTGAGGGTTCCAGTTTCTCTGGTTTGCCTGCATAGGATCACACTAATTATGTGCCTAAAACCCCCTACTGACTTCAAGGAGAAATGAAAAGTATGAGAACATACCCCAACTATTAAAATTTCTACCAATTTCTTACACAATGTCCCAGAATCATTAAAATTTCTATTTCAATCATGCTTTTGTTGGTAATGAATTTCTTTAATAAACTCTGCATTATATTTTAAATCATTCCTAAACATTATTGGCAACAGTGTTTAATAGACTGTCAAACTTCATTTATACTGATCGTACAATGGCTAAAAGACGTCTTTTAAGGAATAAAACGCAGGATTCAGTAAAAAAGAGAATGAGCCCAAAGTATAGACAGAGTGGTAATGCTTTTTCTGATGCCCAAGGAAATACTCTGATCTCAGCCTATCATTTATATAACCAGCCTGTATTTAATTACACATTACTCTTTCAATTAGGTAATATATTGCTAACTTCAATGCATGTAGATCTAAGATGATGTATGTGTTAGGGGCCTAAACTCTTTCTCTACCTCCCTTCCCAGAACAAAAAGGCCTACCTGGCCCTGCTCCAAGAGTTCCACTAGAAAGACCCTAGCCCGCCCAAGTCTGCCAGCCACCTGTGGAATCTCTCTTCCCCTACACCCAGTATAAAAGCAAGCCCCCAACCACTCTTGGCCCAGGTGAGTCTTAGTTCCCTTTCCTTATACTTGCCCTGAACCTCCCCTGGTCTCGTCTCTGAGTACACTGCCGAACATCTTTCATCTGGTGCCAAATACCTGGGAATGGCCATCTGGTTAGTGGCCTGGCCCAAGTTCTCTCAGAACTTGGTCCAGGATTGCCCAGACCCGACTCCATTGACCTGCCTGTCAGACATTTTTGGAGGATTTTTGTCCTGTCTTCCACTGAGGGCCAGTAGAACTCCTGAACGCCTTCAGACAGGACTCCCCTTGGCCTGCTCCTTGCCTCTATGCTCTCAAGTCCCTTCATTTCACTTTGCTCTTGCTTACCCAGGATTTTCATTTTCAGTCCCAGCACTGGGCCCTGGTTCAAGCTTCTAGACCTGGGGTGTGTGTGTGTGGGGGGGACACGAGTCTCTGAGAGGACCAGGGGATGCCTGACCTCTCAGAGAATCTCTTGTTTCTATAACTCAGGTTTTGGAAAACAGGAGATTCCCTCTTTTCACCTAGGCAGGGTAAGGACATGTGAGACACGGGAATGGGCCCCTCCCTTCCCTTGGTGGAAACATCCCAGGCCTGTCTCCTTTGACAATATAAATATTTAGGCCTCAAAGGGAAGATCTGGCCAAAATATCTCATATTCTACTGTAACACGGCTTAGCCTCAATACAAATTGGATATTGGGTCTATATGGCCTGAGAACGAAAACTTTGACTTCAATGTCTTAAAGACTTAAATAATTTCCTTCAAAGAAATGGCAGATGATATGAAATTCCCTATATTCAGGCCTTTTCTCTCCCTCTGCTATTGCCCCTCCCTCCTGGCTCAACCCTTCCCCCTGGATCTTCTCCTGATCTTCCCTCCTCCTTGGATTCTTCAAGCTCCTACTGCTTCACTTCATAAGCTGCCCCAGCCTCAAGGCCCTCCGCCTTCCCCTACCCTGCTAATCCCTTCATGCTCCCTCAGCATGAGCTTCTCACTGACTTCCTTCCCCACCCCATGGCTTCTTCCCTCCCCAACTCTCCAGTCCACACCAGCCATACAGCCCCTTCCACTGGCTGCCAACTATCACCCAGGGCTTCCCCAGTGGCTGGCTCCCCCAGGCTACCCTCTTCTTCTCTCCTGCATACAAACTCTCCCTCTGAGATATTTCAGAGGTCTCAAGTCATAATAAATCTCTTAAAGCCAAAATTAAAACCCAACACTTTTGCCTGTCTAAAACATTTCCTTTACTAATTTAAACCTTAATACCAGAGAGAAACAAAGTACTTCATCTCCCAGTCAGCCCCATCTCTCAGCCAGCCCCAGTATTTCACATAAACTCCAAAACAAAAAGAAGCCTCAAGCTCACAACTTCCAGACCTGGCCTCATGGTCTTTTACTAAAGATGGAGATAGGATAGAGAAAAAGGGCCCAGCAGCAGCCCAGAAAGCAGAAAAAATTATTTAAAATCATGGCTGCCATGTTTAAGTCTTCTTCAGAGATAGTTACTCAAAAGGCTCAGGCAAGAAGACCACATCCTTCTACAAGATGGAAGCCCTGTTTCTACTTGTCCCCACTAGGACTCTATGTCCCTGACATAAAATTCTCCTAGACACATCCTCCACTAGGACCCTGGAACTGGGTCCTCTCTGCAAAACAGAAAAACAATGAAAGCAAGAATGTATCCTCCTTAGAACAGGGAACTACATTCACCTTCTGGAACTGGTAGTCCCTTAAGTCGACAAAAATTTCTCCCATCTGGTCAACACATCAGACTTAGACATGTACTCAACTTCATCACACCAGAATGGCCTTATATAACTAAATCTCTGACAAAGTAAGCAAATTAATTCTAGTAAATACTGGAGCCACATCCTCTGTTCTTCCTAAATTTTAGAGACCTCTATTTCTCTCTACTATCTCTATCATTAAAATAAAAAAAAAAAAATATAACCCCCTGCCTGTATATTCCATAGTTTCTCAGTTCACTGGGACATAAAGTTCTTTATTACTTTCTGGTTATCCCCTCCACTAAAAAAGATCTTTTAGCTTCTTTCCTCTAACTTCTGAAGAGCCACAACTTCTTCCTTTTCTTAATGTACTCCAAGTTTTCAAACTATAAACTTTCTGCTGTGTTTCACCTAAAAATGTCTACTCAGACCTGTCTATATGTTTACATTTCCACATGTCATGTGTATGTCATGTTTCACTATCAATGTAAAAAAGCTCTAATTAATTGATTTAAAGAAAACTTAAGTGCTTAAATTAAATATCCTGTCAAGAACATGAGAAAGAACTTATAAATACCTTTTAGTTCACATGACCTTTGTAACCTTTCATAAATGAAACTTGTAACCTTTCATAAATGAAACTTTGACTTATTAAAATTTAAATGCTTAAGATCATAATTAATATAACAATAATTAAATCTCAAGTGACCATCAGAAAAATCAGTCATAGTATAAGAAAGTTTTTCTTTGCCTCTTTAACAACTAGCCTAAAGAAAAACCATCCTAATAGCCAAATATGATTTTATTAAAATTGGTTTTGTCATTAATACAACAAAATAATTTAGTTTCCTCCTTTAGAACCAAATCTCCTTTCCATCTATAATCATGACCATTGTAAAACCTTTACCATCCATAGGCTATTTTACTTTAAGTCTTCTTAATAAACTATAGTCAATTGTAATTCAAAATTTACTTCTTCTAAAAAAGGTAATGAAAAGAACTGAAATATTCTTTTATAATTTTAAACTTAAAACAGTACTAATTCTTACTCCATTTTCCAAAGTCATGATAAATATTAAGTAAATAACAAAATTTATCTAATAGCTCCAGAATTAAAAACTGTTGAATTCTGCCTGACCTGATCTTATCCACCTCTCTTGGCCTAAAGACTACAGCAAAAGAGACAAGCCTATAAAGTTCTAAGGGCTGATTTCAAGGGATTAACTAATAAGTGTCTAGTTCCCTTATCTTTCTCCTTAATTTTCCAACTCCACCTGGCCTCTATAAACTCTCTTAATGACTTCTTAAAGAGACCACAACACTTATAGCCTAGAAACTAAACTTTACTCAAAGTCTCCCATGACAGAACAGATCCAAATCAACCTAAAATAAATGGTTTTAATTCCTACTGGTTTTTCTTTCTTTCTTTTTTCTTTGAGACAGAATCTCACTTTGTTGCCCTTGGTAGAGTGTTGTGGCATCATAGCTCACAGCAACCTCTAATTCCTGGGCTCAAGCAATTCTCTTGCCTCAGCCTCCTGAGTGGGTAGGACTAGAGGGATCCACCACAATGCTGGGCTACTTTGTTTTTAGAGGCAGGGGTTCTGGTTCAGGCTCGTCTTGAACCTGTGAGCTCAGGCAATCATCCACCTCGGCCTCCCAGAGTGCTGGGATTACAGGCGTGAGCCACACATGGCGTCCAGCCCCTACTGGTTTTTCATAACTACTGCCGAGCTTCTACAAATTCTCTTCTAGATTCAACTCTTTGGACTCCGGAACCCCACACCTTCCAGAGCCTGCTTCCACCCTAAGTAGATTCCCTAGAAGCCCAGCCCATTGTAGACTCCAGACTCAACTCTTTCCTCAAAAACTTTAAAACTGTGAACTTGAATATGCTGTAGTATAAGACCCCTTACTCTCCTTGTCCATTTCCTTATCCTTCTACCTAACTCACATGCCAGATCTCCTCCTCTTTACTCACACTGGAAAAAGATTGTTGTTTCTTTATTAACCAAATGAAGACCATACAAACCAACATTAACCTTATACTTCATAAACAGGCAGCTTCTAGTAAATTTGACCCACTGCGATTTTAGTTCTATTAGGCCCTCTATGAGGCCCTTATATTCCTACTTTGAGTTCTTACTTTGGAACCCTACATTTTTACTGCCGAGTAACATTCTTACAGAACCAAATTCAAGCCCAAACAATTTCTCTCAAGTGAAACACCTTCCCACCTCTAACCTAACTTTAAAGATCATCCACTTTCCATCCTCCCTCTAAGGACCCCCAAATGAACTCAGACAGGCAGGGACATTGCTCCATCCAAAGTCTGAGGAAAGCAGTTTCAGGAAAAGAGACCTCCAACCATACATTCCCAGCTTTGAGCTCTTTTTAAAAAGAGGAAAATGTAAGGATGATCAGTCTTTATAGTGAAATGATAGAAAATGATTAGCTCATAGTCTGTCTCTACCTGCTTTCTTTCCCTTTCAGCAGCTCTCATCCCTGTACATCATTCAGGAACCCGACAGACAAAAGAAGAAACATAAATTCTCTTTACATTTCCCAACTCCTTTGTCTTTTAAAATCTGTTCCTTTAAGCTTTAAGTAATTCTTGAACATCCATTAGAGACATACCTGAAAAATGTCTGCCTTTACTCCTAACTGTGGAAACAGGATATAGCATAGCATTCACACTCACAGTGCCTTGCGAATTCAACTACAATTACTCTTTTCTATTTTTCCCCCTTAAATTCAGCTATCCACTAAATCTCTACCTTTCTTTCTTTAAAATGCCATGCCATTTTCTCACTTATTTGTCCCCCGATTTTTCCTTCTCCCACTCTAATATTCTCTCTCTCTCTCTTCCTCATCTCCTCCCCTCACTCTCATTAATGCCTACACCCCTTCTCAGAACTCCCATTCTGCCAAGACAGCCTACTATCCATTCTTCACTCCTCCCTTAAATGAAAAACACTGGGGAAACTCAGGCCTCCTGTCCCTTCATCCCCAAACCTAGTGACAATCTCACTATCTAGATAAAACCAAGCTTCACCTCTTCCCTGAAACGCATTCTATTTCTCACCCCCACTCGTACAACCTATCACTGGTGCAACCCTAGCAGGAACCCTTTCCATCTCGGATACTGAAGGAGCTCCCCCCAAATATGCAGGAACTCAAGAATTTCTCCATTCCTTCAACTTTTCCACTTGCTTTGATGACACTGGCATCTTTTTCCTGTGTGGAACCTCTACCTATCCATGCCTCCCCACAAACTAGACCAGCGCCTGCACTCTAGTCTTACCTTCTCCTGATATATCCCTCTTCTTAGACAATGAGCAGGTTTCAGTTCCCCTTCATACCCTACTTAGAGCTACAGATGCCATCCAATTAATCCCTCTCCTAATAGGAGTAGGCATCACTGCAAGGGTTTCCACCAGAACTGCTGGACTAGGAATTGCCACCCACCAGTTCCAACTAATATCCACTGAATTGACCAAAAGCCTCCAGGAAGTCTCTGATCATTTATAACTCATACAAGATCAGGAGACTCCCTGGCATCTGTAGCCCTCCAAAATCATAGAGGCTTAGGTTGCTCACAGTAGGGGAAGGGAGCCTTTACACTTTTTTACAGGGGGTGTGCTATTCTATACCAACAAGTTTTTTTCTAGTCCAAGAGGGCATCCCACAGTTCCAGGAACAAGCCACTCATCTCTGCTGTCAAAATAAGGGATCCTGGCTCAACAGCCCATGGGGATGCTGGATTTCACCTCTCTTGGGCCCATTTACTGCAATTCTCTTGTTTTTAACCATTGCCCATTGTGTCATCCAATTCCTGTCTTTGTTTATTCAAGACAGGATAAAAAAGGTGTCAGCTGCAGTTTCAACTCAATTCTATTACTCCCTGAACCCTCTCTCAATGTTCCCAAACCCATAAGGCCCTCCTAACACCTGACTCATCCCACTGAAGAGGACTAAGGCCCTATCCAGTGAGAAGCAGTTCCGGAAGACTGACCTTTGATCCCAGCACCCCTTTTAACAGGAGATGGGAATGTTAGAGGCCTAAATCCTTCCCCCACCCCCACCTCCACCCCCAGAAGAAAAGGCCTACCTGGTCCCACCCCAAGAGTTCTGCTGGAAAAACTCTAGCCTACCAGCAATCTGTGGAATCTCCCTACCCCTGCACCCAGGATAAAAACAAGCCTCAAACCACTCTCAGTACAGTTGTCATCTTTGTTCAGGCGGGTCTTAGTTCCCTTTCATTAAACTTAGCAAAACCTCTCCTAGTATCATCTTTGGGTACACCACTGAACACCTTTCAGTATGTACTTGTAGTACGTGTATTATATCAATATGTCTAATGTTGCAGGAGAACTTATTAGAATATTTATTTTAAAGCTTTGCTTTAAATTCTCAGCTAAATTGAAAAAATAGAGATATTTCTTACAACAAAACATTATTAAACATATAAAGTATAAAGAGTAAATACACAGAATCATTCTACTTAAAACTGCACGATGAACAAATTTCGTAATTATTTTGCCATGTGGGTCTCCCAAAGGGAAGCAAAGTTCTTTCTCCAAGCCCACAATGGGGGCTCTGATAACACTGTGTAACACACACATGGCCCCCTGAGGGCCTGGTGAGAGTCATTTTGTACTAACAAACTCAAATCAAATAGGAGGCTACAGGGAACTTCACAAACAGATTGCTCCATCAACAAAGGTCAGAATGCACAGTGATACCCCTTACCCAATCAAATCTCTATGCTAATAAACACAAGGCTTGAGAACTACTTAGCTGCCACCATCATTAGCATAAAAAAACTTAGCAGCTGTTTACCATTTCATTAGCATTTTAATGACAGACAATTTGCCATGTTAAACAGATTGTTTTAAAGTACTAGTACATCTTCTGAATAAATATAAACTATGTTTTCATTAATCCTCAACCTCACTGTTTTCACTTTTAAAACTTGCTTATTAATATTTCTTCCCCAGGATTGACTCAAGGAAGGTTTTGTAAAAGAGAAATAAATAGGAATAAAGTACATTGTTTTTGCACAGTTTATTTCATACTTTGATCCCTCTGATTCTTATTCTAGATTTTGCTGCTCTGTTGCTGGTGCTGCTTAGAAGCCTTTCTCCTCATCTCTGGGTGCCCTTACCTCAGAGTTGCAAGCAGAAATTTGGCTAAAATGCATTGCACCTGTAAGAAAATGCTTAATCTCATTAAGAGTCAAGGACTGGAAGGGAAAAAGAAATTGAGAATATAACGAGCAGGCAGTTCACTGCAAGGGTGGTATATGTATAAGTGTACCCCTTGCATTGCTATCCTTATGGGACAGGACCAACCTTTAACTTGTATATGAACTATTTGGCAATATTATGCAAGGGACTGCCTATTTGTGGCTCTGTTTCAGAGCATAGGATATAATCTGGCATATATCATAATGAATAAAAACATAATATGGTTTCACCTTATTTGATAAGACATTTCATATTACTGAATGTGTGTGTAAATATACATGTATTGTAACCAATACGAGTATAGTATTGTATACGAGGTTTATGTATTGTAAATACACACATACAAGTAAGCATATTTCAAAGATCTAAAAGTCACCACTCTCACCAGGCAAATTTCTGTATCCATGTACTCTCCTATAAGAATGAATTTACTTACTTCCATAAATCTCATTTTGATAGTGAAATATGAGTTGCATTCATCTACAGCTATGAAGCCAATAATATATGAAAGACAACTCCCCACTAAGATCATAAAAATAGTATTATTTCAGCCAACTCCCTCTGTAACATAATAGGTGCCTTATTATGTTAGTGGATTTAGCCATAATACATCACTATAAAATCTCACTTGAAAGCCAGGTGACGCTTAAAATTCTTGCCTTTGTCTTTGACCTTTAGAAATACGATCTTAAAGGGCCATGTAGGTTACAGCTTTGAGGCTTCCTAGTGCTCTTCCTTATGTACTGTTCAGTAGGTACTATAACAGAAGCAAAACTTGTCATTTTTCAATAGGAAAGTGTACCAGAGTCAGGAAATATGCATGAAGAAGCGTGTGCAGAAGGCCATCAAATCCACATCTACTCTATAACCTGCAAAACTACTTTCTTCTTACATTGTTATTATGTAGGTCCACTCCAGTGAGTACCGAAATAAAAAAATCATAAAAACCTATTGGGGAAGGCAATGTCAATCATAGAACTCCCAAAGATTTCTTTAAGGAAATTAAAATGAGTGGCATTTTCTACCAAACTCAGTTTTCTCTTTTCATTGCTTTCCCTGCTTTTTGGCCCATTGTACTGTGTATCTTTTTCCCTTACATTGGACAATTACCAATGTAGCATCTCCTCCACTTCCCCCTCAGCATTTCCATTCTTCCATCAGTATGCTATGTGAGGAAAATAATTTACCAAGAGACCATTACGCACGGTCACTAAGAGGCGATTATATGAGTAGAGGATGTGACTGATAAAGAGTTTTACCTCTGAAAAGGATATGCAATAATCATAGACGGCATACTTTGTACTAGGCACTATGTACCTGAAGATAACATTTTTATAGCATACTATGTACTAGGCACTACCCTAAGCACATTACATGTGTGTACATACGTATAATACACATTTGTATATATATACATAAGTATACATGTGTTCATTTCATCTGCACAATAACCCAATATACAAGGTACTATTATTAGACCCATTTTATAGATGAGAAAAACAGGTACAGAGAGATCAAGCCCAACTTCATACAGTTTGTACTATGAAGAAGCCAGGATTAGAACCCAGGCAATTTGACTTTTGAATTCTGCTTTTTCCTCCCATACTATGGTCACCAAATTATATAGCTGAAAATATTTCAGTTATGTGGACACATTCTTCAGGTATTTATAGAAGCATTTCACCTTTAAACTAATAGGCTTAAACTAATAAACCTCCAAACAGGTAGAGTTTACAGTTGGGAATTAGTGGAAACTTTAATTTAATGTAGTTCAAGGATATGATATTAAATGACTAAAATATATAGTAAAATATTTTTAATGCTCTATAAGGCCTACCTCTAAAATATATTCGTCTAATAATAATCTTCCCCAAGTAATAGAATTATTTAATTCAATAAATACTTATGAGGAACCAACAAGGCATGATGCTGACAGCTACAGGGATTAAAACTGAGTCAGAATTTCTTTTACTTTTTAAGAGAAGACAAAATAATAATAAGTTCCATATAATGGGATTTTACTACATGCCAGCTATTATGCTAAATAATTTTTGTCCCTTATTTAATTACATTATAATGCAATTCTATGAGGTCTGCATTATTATTATACCCATTTTACAGATGAGAAAGGTGAGGTTTAGAGAGATTAAGATCACTCCATATGTGGTAGGGCCTAAGTCCAAATGTATGTGTGTCTAACTTTAAAATCCACACCGTCATTCCCTAAAGTAGATTATATATAAACATTTTACATGAAAAAAATTCTGTCATCAAATACATTTAGAAAATGTTGTCTTCAACAAAACTTGAGGTAGTTCTTTTTCACAATGTCTCAGAACTTTTTATATGCTAATAGGCACCACAAACATCTAGGCAGAAAAAATTTACTCCCTCAAGTTTTTGAGAATGGAATCAAGCATAATTTATTTTCATAGAGCTTCTGGGATGATCATGGCTTCCTACCATGCTTTTCATGCAACCTGTTCTACACGTACAAAGCATGAACTCAAGAGACAGCTGGAAACTTTTCAGTCCACCACTATCTTGTGTCGCTTTGGACAAGTAATAAGACTGGTAGGAGATTTTTCTATGCAAAGTGCCTAGCCCTGTGCTGGATACACAGCCAGTGTTGTACAAGCTTCAGTTACCGTGATAACTATAGTAACTACTTCTACTCATCTGACACTGAAACGTATCCCAGGAGAGCATATCATAAAAGGTAGAAGCCATATATTATCAAGAAAATGTTAAGGAGGGTCGAGAGAAAGAAATTACACTTGATTAGGAGTTGAGTGCCTAAGTGTTTTCATAGATGAGATATCTCTTAAGATACACCTTGAGGAATGGCTTGTATTTGGGGAGGTGGATATGGGAGAGAATGGTGGAGGAATTTCATAAAGAAAATCCCATAGATAAAATAAAATGTACAACTAAAATAATACTTAGTGTTTCTGAATTAGAAGGTAAAACAATAAAGAGAAAAACAGGACATCTTTTGACCTTGTAGTAAGTAAAGATTTCTTAAACAGGAAAGGAAAGTTGTTAATCATAAAATCTAAAAGTTGGTGAAGATATTCTGTTAAAATTATGAATATAGGAATAAAACATTAACAAGGGAGTGAAAGGTAATACAAAGATTGGGAGAATAGTTTCACAATATATATAGTTTGACAAAAGAAATGAATCTAGAATAAAGAACTCCTGTAGATCAATTTAAAAAAGAAAGAAAATACTAGATAAATGAGCAAAAGACTTGAATGAACACTTCACAAATGTGTCTATTAAAATGGACAATAATGCACAAAAGGGTACTTGGATTCATTAAGGATCAGGGATGAGCCCATTACATACCCACAAGAATAGTTCAATACAATGTAGAAAGACAAAGATTACTAAAAGTTGACAAGGATATGGTGCAACTAGAACTCTATATTGAAGGGTAAATTATTGCAGCCACTTTGAAAATAATTTAGCAGTACCTTTTAAGCTGAATATGTACATACCATATGACCCAGCATTTCCATTTATAGGTATGAAGGTATACCTAACAGAAATGGTATGGATTAGAATGCTCATAGCAAGAATATTTATCATTGCCCCAAACTATAAATTAGCCAATTAACCCACAAGTAGTAGAAAGAATAACTAATTTTGTTATGTTCACACACACAAATCCACACAATGGAATACGGCAAAGAGAACAGCTGATACATAATTACAGGCAACAACAAAGAGATCTGGAAACCATGTTGAGAAAAAGAACTCCAATAAAGGAGTCCTTGTTGCATACTCCCATGTACATAACGTATGATACATACTAGGCTAAGTAATTTATGCTGTTCATTAAGATAGTGGCTATTGTAGAAAGGGTGGGATGGGATGGTGGGATAGTGTGACTGAACCAAAGCATGCAAGGAAATGTCATTTTCTAGGGTGCTGGAAATGTCATTTTCTTGATCAGGGGGACAGTTACACGGGTATCTTCTGTTTGTGTACATTTAGCCAACTGTACACTTACGTGCACTTTTCTGTATGTTATACGTTAACAGAAATTTTTTTAAACTGTGGTCAATGCTATTAATTTTAATAAAATGTTTTAACAAACACTGGCAAAATTCCCCAATAAGAAAAACACTTTCAAATACTGTCAAGTTTGTGGAGTTTTAGGAAGAATCTGATGTGTTCTCGGTTCTTTTCTCCACATCCACCTTGATTCTGCTTGATACAATTTATGAGCAAATAAAAGTTTCCTTGAATGCTGATGCCTCCTTGCCGAATTTAGGAAGTGGACAGAAAAGACTGACACAGAATCCAGTGATGCCAAAAAGAAAAATGTGTATGTAGAATCCCGAGCCCATAAAATCTTACCATTTTTAACAACCAGTAGTTCTGTGCCTAAATCTCCCATGGGGCCGCTCAGGGTTCCCTCCAAAGAGTTCAACAGCAGCTGCCACAGCAGCAGCCTGGCAGAATGCTACATTTAAAAATCAATCCTTCTGAGCACCACACTGAAGTTGATAAGCAATAATGAAGTACTGCATCAAAAAACAGCAGTAAAGCCACATCATGAGACATTTTAAGCCACAATGTCCTTGGGGCTTAGTAGTAACGGGCCAGCTTTTACACAAAACTATGGTTTTCCAGATGCTGTGGCAATAGAATATACCCAGCTAAGTGGTGATTCATTTTTAGCTGAAAACCTTATCTACATGCTGAGTTTCTTACATTTAAATGCTGAAAAATATGGAAGATTTATTTACTGTATAGTAGAAACGCTAGTTTGGTTAAACATGTCATATACTTCATTAGTTGCAATCCCTTTTCAAAGCAGCACTGCAAAATCCGAGAATTTATGAAAATTGAAATGTTAAAACTGAATTTAAAGTACTTTTGCTTTGTTGTAGTTTCTCAATTTGTGACACAATAGCATTAAGCACGATCACACAAGAAAGGGAAATCAAAGATGGGAAAAGAGGATTCTAACAAATGCTTTCTCTATTTTTTTAAAATAGTTTTTAAACACCTGACTTATCAAAGGGGAATGTCATGTGTTTGGTTCCTAAATTATTACGTCTTTAGGGAAGCCAAAATTATCTCCAGACAGCACTTTACCAAAATTGTCTGAGGTCAAGAAGGAATTGAGAGGTCACAGGCGCCTGATGAAATTTTCTGGCAAAAAGATCCAGAGAGATGGTCCTGAGCTCCATTTGCCTAGTGCCTCTCCTCAGTGGCATCGAGACTCTTCCTCGAGGGGGCTGTTTTTTCTGTTACAGAGGAACTACTGGTTCTCCCTTCACAGCATGCTACGGATCTAATGGCTCCACAGAATTATCACTTATTTTAGTAAACGTCCTCAAAATACAGACTTTCCCAGGAAAAACAACAACTATGTTCTCAAGTCACTGAATATTTCTAGAGGAATTGGATTTCATAAAATTTAGAGGAAAACACAATTTAGGAATCGACCTTTCATTTTATATGAGAAAAAAATGGGAGTAGGAGAGCTTAATGCACCATGGCACCTGACTAATGGTGGAATGAAACCGAGAACTCTGTGCCGAGGGACACTATTGTGAATATTTAAGTCTGTGCTATCAAAGATGTACAGGAATCATATATTGTAGTCATTATCTTCTTTAAAAATTTAGGTACATTAGTATTTGGTCTGTTTTCTCTTTTATTTTGATTGAAATCTAAAAGAAAGTATTCACTTTTTTAGATGAGATTTTAATTTTAATGTTTTATCACCATGAATAATGGAAGAAAGAAATTTAATGAAGGAAAGCCAGTGTGGCCAAGAGCCAACATTGCTTTCCAGTTTAAAGAACAGCTGAAGATCAAATACAACATCTCATTTTAAATAATTCTTTTAATATTCCCAATAGGGAAAAAAAGAGAAACGCTAAGCCCATCAAAACTATGCTTTAAATCAATATAACTAATCCAAATAGTCCCATGGTAGGGGGCACACAATCATTTGTGTTGGTGGTTTTTATACAGAAGAACTATCTGAACTGCAACAAAAACACTGTCTGAAAAGACACGTTTTTGCAGGCAATGGCAACTGACCTTCCATTCAAGCAGATCAAAGCAGCAAGGCTGGTTAGGCCCCTGGCTCTGTCTTTAGGCCTCTCTTCTGCCCTTTGCACAAAGGGCCAGGCTAACTGGTCTGGATAGAGCAATTCTGGAGGTCAGAGCATTATAAATTCTAGCTATAAATTCTAGCTCCAGGGCATAACATGTTTTTTCCCTTAGTTTCAGAGAATTTCAGTTCCTGCATTTAATGTGTAGGCTGTTGGCATTTAGGAACAAAAATGGGGGGGAAATAGTGGTTTAGATAAATTATTAAAAAAAAATTTCACCCTCTAAAGCTTGCTTAATTAAATAAAGAGATGAAGAAAAAAACAGAGTTAATATTTGGTCTGCTAGTGCTCTCTACTCCTGCCTTGGCAGAGAATAAAAAGGTTTACTTAGCTTAAATATTAACCAAGCACTTTATAGCTATTCAAGGGCTGTTGCCCACATTAACAACAAGAAAAGGTCATAGAATCCCAGAAAGCACAACTTGGAAATAAATGGAAACATTAAAAACTGTTGCAACTTTCTTTTGCACACGTATCCCATGGCCACCATAGTTATAATGCACTATGGAGCTTTCAGAAAAAAATCCAGTGGAGGATTATTATACAATCACGGTATCCATCACAGGAGAGCCACTCTGGTCCTTCATTAGCAGAGGAGCCCTGCTCACCCAGGAGCAGCAGGGATGGCTTCCACCTGGCAGGCAGGGCTGCTGTGCAAACAGAATGAAAGCCACTGTGCCATCCTTATGGAGTCTTGTGTGGGGTCCCTGACCTGGCTATGCCACGATGGAGTGAGAAGAGATTATGAGGAATGAGGTAATATTCTCATTATGATGAGAAAAGTGGTGCTGAGGGGATCTGAAGAGGAAAGGAAGATCGTGTGAGTTTGGCTTAGTTTTACAGAGCGAACCGGGATTAGCATCAATTGCTTATTTGAAATTTCCTAATATCTCACTCCTAAAATAATTTTCTTCCCTTTCACCTTTTCATTGTATGGCATAAATCTGTACAAAATGAAATAGAGCAGAGCAAAAACTGTGTGAGCAGGAACAACCTTGCTGGGCAGGGCATCTAACTCCTTCAAACACAGGAGCTGGACAACCGAGAGACAATATCAGATCACCCTTGTCCTAAGAAAAAGGGAATGTCCTGTGACCCAGAGGCTATTTACTCCAAAGGGTTTTTGGAGGGTATTTAGCAGATCGGGCCAATCTCTGGACTGGTTTGTTGGAACTCTGCCATTGTCCTGACATTCTGGAAATTGATGCTATTGCTTCAGTCATGCAGGGAGCTTCTGAGGCACTAGTGGTATGTAAAATAGCATCAGATGAGGCCCTCCAGTGACCACGCAAAAATTTCCTGTATGGGAAGGGATTTATCAAAGATGATTGCTCCTGTCCCGGTGCATTATGTTTACTCCTGTACCACTGTACTAACTTTGTACCAGACTTTCCTGCATGAAGTTTCTTCCTCTTTTAAAAGAATATTCATCAAAGTCACCAAAATTTTTATTTTACAATTTCACTATCAGTTTATTTTTTAACAAATAGTATACAAAATTTAAGCTGTTTCAATAGCAATTTAACATACTCATCACGTCATTTTTGTGTGTGTGATAAGAGCACAAAATATACTCACAAAAAATTTCTAGTATATGATACACTATTATTAATATAGTCTTCATGCTATACTTTAGATCTCTACATAAATTCATCCAACACATTGCAATTTTATATTTGACCTACATTTCTCTGTGCCCTTCTCTGCCCCACCCACTTTGATAACCACCTTTCTACCTTTCCATTCTCTGTTTTATAAATATAGTAGAATCTCTGGAAGTTGACTACCCAAGGGACTATAATAAGCTGGTCAACATATGGAGTGGCCAACATAAGGAACTAGGCCTATTATACTGATATGTACATGTAGTGCATGTCTGGTCAATTAAAATTAAGTCAGTTAAGGAGGTGGTCAATATAGGGAGGTGGTCAATTATGAAGTTTCTACAGTATTTGATTTTGTGTGTGTGTGTTTTTTTCTTTCTTCTTTTTTAGATTCCATATATAAGAAAGATTATTCATGGCTTGGCATCTGTAGCTCAGTGGCTAGGGCACCGGCTATATTCACTGAGGCTGGCAGGTTCGAACCCAGCGCAGGCCTGTCAAATAACAATGACAACTACAACAAAAAAACAACTGGGCATCGTGGCGGGCACCTGCAGTCACAGCTACTTGGGAGGCTGAGGCAAGAGAATCGCTAAAGCCCAAGAGTTTGAGGTTGCTGTGAGCTGTGATGCCACTGCACTCTACCGAGGGTGACATAGTGAGACTCTATCTCACAAAAAAGAAAAAAAAAAAAAAAGATTATGCAGTATTTTTCTTTCTGGTTTATTTTATTTAACATAGTGTTTTCCATTTTTAATCCATGTTATTGAAATGGTAGAATCTTCTTTTTTAAAGCTGAATAATATTCCTTATGCAAGAATTCTTTTTGGCTTTCTAAATGATTCCCTCTTATTCCTTCAATGAACATCAAAAGTCAAAGCCATAATGATTTTTTAAATAAGGAATTCCATTGAAGTAGAGAATTTAATCACAGTACTCATTATTTGCCTTTTTAATAACTTGCTTCATAAGGCAATAAAGAAATGGAAATATTTTCTTTTAGAACATTTGTTTGGCTTTTGGTCTCTTCTGAACTTCAAACAGACTTTAACTTCCCTTTGGTTTAAAAGACACTAAAGGAAAGTAAACAATTCATAAGAATAGACCTGGTGCTCAATGTATTTAACTTGATACAGCATGTTTCCAGTAAAAGGGAGAAAGAATCTAAAGTTCACAAATTGCACAATCTTTACATGTTTCCAAACTTTGCCTTTTATCTCTGACTCCTTTTCTCTGACACCTCCTTTCTTTATCTTTCCCCGCCACTGTCTTCAGAGACTCTCCTCTTCTCACCTACCTGACTTTTCTGCCTCTCATCAATCCTCCCTCTCTCATGTCTCTGTTTATGTCTCTGTATGTGTCTCTCACCTTAAGACTGGGAAGGAACTAGGGAGCAGACATAAAATTTGTCATTTGCCTTGTTTTGCAGCTATACTGTATTCATTTGTTTAATATTTGCATCTATAAATCAAAAGATTAATAACAAGATTATTATCAGGACAAGTTTATCCCCGTGACAAGATGTAACAATTAAATAAGACCCTATCTCTGGTTATGTCTCAAGGAGTCATGTCAGTTGCAACAAGTGAAGATTGTTTTTTTAAATGCTTCGATGATAGAATCTGCCATACATGTGAGAGAGTGAGACAAGTTAGGAACTTAAATTCCCCATAGAATCTTATGGTGTATTTTTATAGACATTTATCATCGCGTCCTGGGTACAAATACTATACCTTTTCATATAAGGTGCTTTTACACATGGTGACTTCTTACATGTACTTTACATATACCATAATAAGCAGGCTTCTAAATTCTTAGATGGCTTTTGATCATGTCATGATTTTTATTTTTGGTAAATAAAATGATGCTTAGGAATAAATAAATGGATGACAAAGAGAACACAGAAAGTGAAGCCAATGATGGACCCATGACTAGAAAAAAATTTCCCCCCAATTAAACACTAGCCAATTTAAGAACAGCATTGAGGAACACTGTCTGCGAAGAGTTTACACATCACAGAATAGCAAGGATCTTGAAAACATTAATGAACTTTGGCTTTAACCTATTCATTTTTCATAGGACTCCACTGAAAACTCAGTGTTTATATCTCTAACCCCACAGTAAAGATAGAATAAAGGAAGTCGATGCTCTTCCATTATTTTCCCAACCATCTGAAATCCCACTGGGAACTATGAGATCAAAACATCCTCCTGGTGCCAACGGTTTCTAAGTCCTTTCCTAATGGTAATATTTATTCATGTCTCACAAATGGCAAAATTGAAAGAAAAAGGATTTCTTAGGTGAGGAAAAGCAAAGTGATAACATTAAAATAGAAATGAATTTTTCACAAGTACCTACTCTATACAAACAAAATACACCTACTCTTAGACAATATTCCCTCCTGGGGAGCTAAACTTACCTTGTTTCCAGGGAGATTTCTATGCCCAAGGGTTTAAATAAACATGAAGCCATGGAGTTTTGACTTGTACTGGATAGTATATTAAAACTTGAAATGGTGCCTATCATAAAAATCATGTGACAGGAGTGCAAATCACCCACGCACGTCACTCTGTGATTATAGGCCACCAGCACTGGTCCATCAGTCTGCCTGTGGATTCTTAGACATGTATAATCATCAGCTTAAATAAACTTTCTGAAGAGAAGAGAAAAAGGCCACAGTGTCCTCACATACCTGGATTAAACACAAATCTCATTTTACATTTTTAGCAGTTTTTCTGTGATAAAGACTTAGAATAAAAAGTAAGAGGAGGTTATAAAGATAAAGGAAATGTAGGAATCAGTCACATCACCATCATATTTAACAATGTGATTTAGTAGTACAATTTAAATATAAAGAGAAGAAAACAAAGGTAACATTGGACAAGGAAGTAGCAGAATTAGCAAATACTAGTTTTCTTAATTCTGATATTTTTCTTTTTCCAAAACTTTATATTTTTGGAATATGTATATGTCAGATACTTCATAAAAAGAGTTCCCTAAGGTGTAAATGCTGATCAGTCAGCAGGGCTTACCTTTGTTGTTAAGATTACAGTCCACATTCACTTCTGCGTTTGAGCACTGCATGAGGTATTACATTTAGAGATAAATAATTCCATCATTTCAACCTGGCACTCCTGTGAAATGTGGTGCTAGGAAACAGCCGGCACACAGTGCATCTGAACAAATTCTATGGCCTGTAATTGCCGCTTAGCTCTAATTACTATTGAGGATAGTGTTTGCAACTTGATTCTAGGGAAAGGGCAGACTACCTTCTGCCGACACCAAACCAAATATATCCTAAAAGACTGACGAGTGACTTTCTTTCATGCAATTTTTCTAAGTACCTCCCAGCTACTCAGAAAAGAAAACTACTACTCTGTCATGGTAAAAATCAAATTAAAATGTGACACTCACATCTCCTCCCTAACAAAGCAATTCAATTCTCCCCAAATATCATTTATATTGATTTAGAATTTTCAGTAACTTATATTTTAAGGGATTGTTCTTTTGTTTTGTTTTTTTGCATAGGCAGGCAACTTTATTTTGAAATAACCTGAAAAGGAATCTGTTCTCAAAATGAATTTTATTTATATTCTGTTAGCCCAGAAAGTTCCTTGGTATATTTGATGATAAAGAATTTTCTTCCTTTCCTATGGATTTTTAGGTTTTAAATAAAGAATGAGAGCATATAACTCAAAAAGTCTAAACCAGATGACAATTTGGTAACATTAATAGGGCATGTGTATGGATCTCAACTCAAAAACCTAATTTCAATTACCATAGTGAAAATAGCAGTTGTGTAGGCTTAGAACTAGAATGATACATAATTTACTCTCATATCTAACTAATTAACTCTTCACCTAGTGGCATCTGACCCTGCGATTAGAATATGATTTCTCATCTAGCCATGTTACACAGTGTGGCTATGACTGAATACTTGTTCTGCTTAGGCTAAGCTGATTGTCATTGATACTGATGAGTTAGCTTAGTAGGCATTTGACTGAATAAAAGCTTGAAATGACTGATGTTTGCAAATGTCACGAAGGATTTTGCACCTTTGGTTGTGCAATTTAGCAAAGTCACCAACCACTGTCAACATTTTAGTGACGTACAGAACAAACTATACCTACCCAAATTTAGAGATTTAGTATATGTGCTTATGTCACATTTTCACAGTAACTACCAGGGACAAGTAACCTAAGCAAACAATTAAATGCAGCGAACAAAATAGTAATTATAAAACCAGCTCTTAGAAATGGTGCATTTCTCCAGGCCCAATGACCTCAGCTGTTATGAATGATAACAAAATAGTATTCTAAATGGAACATGGTGTGCTAGCTCTATATTTATTTTCCCTCAAATAACAATTGTGCACTTCTTACTCGCATAATATTTAGCTCTTCATAATTAAAATAAAGTTATAGTCAGGGCTATGGTTTTCACTTTTTTTTTTTTAATTTTCATCTTTGGTAAACTTCTAAGAAACCTCTGATCAGTAGAAATTAGATTGATGTCTTCTTCAATGTACTTTTCTTTCATGGAGCTAGGCAACATCTTCTATTCTTTTTTTTTTTTTTTTTTGCCTGCCATTAAATCATGACTGATTCTTGGGGTATTTTTCTAGAACATTTCAAGATATGGCAGACTAGTGCATCCTCAAACTCTCAAGCTTTTTATTTGAACTGCTCATATATATTTTAGCTCAGTGCAGTAATATACAAAATGTGGTCCCTGGACCAGCAGCATCAGCATCACCTGAGAACTTGTTAGAAAAGCAAATTCTGACGATTTAACTCTAGACCTGCAAAAACTCTTGGGTGAGGCCTAGCAACTTGTGGTTTAGCAAGTCCCCTCCCTCCCCCAGGTGACTACAAGCACCAGGAAGTTTGAGAACCACTGGTCCATGTATGTACACTGAGAGCAGTGAGAGTATAAGAAAAGGAATATTTAAGGCTTTGGGGGGAAAACTATGGGAGAGAAAAAGACTTAGCTGAGTAGTAGCATTTAAGTGATCATCTAAAATAGGAAGAAAAAAATAAATCAATAAAAATAAATAAATGAAATGGGAAGAGTTTGGATGGATCCAAAGGAGGCACTTGGCCCTACCCAGTTAATTTGTTACCTTCAGTTAATGCAACACGACCTCCTTCATAAGCCTGTCCTCTATCAATTATCTTTCTTTAGTCATTTTATCATTCCATTCTTAAGAAAAATAAAATTTGCTTTATTTCTGTTAGGCTCTTAGTCTACCAACTACTTGCCTTCAACTTTTAGCTTCTTTTAACGTAGCCTTCACTGTTTTGGTTTCACTTTTACTAACCCCCTCACTTTGTAAACCCTGTAATCTGGCTTATGATATAAGCCATGGTCTAATAAAACCATGGCCCTTTTCAGTCTCCCTGAACATCTCTATCATTGGTAGAATATGATCTAATTTCTCAATGGTCTCTTTTTCAACCTTAGCTTTTGTATTTCTAACCACATGTTAAATCTCTTCCACCTGTATTCCATCGGCACCTCAAGTTCAACTTACACAAAATTAAACCAGTCATCCCAGCTTCTGGATCTCCACCCCTACATCTCACTACCCAAAGGACATTCCCCCTCTGGAAGCCTTTATCTCACTGTTTGGTGCCATAAGTCTTCTAGTTATACCAACTCTGAGACTTAAAGCCATATTTGACTTCTCTCTCTCCTCACCTCTGAATGCTTTATGACAGCAGTCGCCAACCTTTTTGGCATCAGGAACCAGTTTCTTAGAAGACAATTTTTCCACAGACTAGGGTGGGCAGAAAGTTTCCGATGAGTCTTCAAGCAATTGATTTATTACGGTATCTGTGAAATCTAACCTCTCTGCTAATGATAATCCATATTTGTAGGCACTGCTCAGTGCTAGCATCACTACCTCAGCTCCACCTCAGATTATCAGGCCTTAGATTCTCCTAAGGAGCACCCAACCTAGATCCCTCATGTGCACAGTTCAGAGTTGGGCTCCAGTGAGAATCTGATGCTGCTCTCAACCTGACAGAAGAGCTCAGGCACAAATGTGAGCAAGGGCAAACAGCTGTAAATACAGACGAAGCTTTGCTCCCTCGCTCGCCACTCATGTGCACCTTCTGCTGTGTGGCCCAGTTTCTAACAGGCCATAGACTGGTACTGGTCTGCAGCCTGAGGGTTAGGGACTTCACCTTTTGACTTCCATTACCTCCTTCCCCTTTTCATACCCGTTACTATTACCCTCATTTAGCTACTCGATAGCTGTTCACTAGCATCATTCTTTAATCATGGTATTACCCCTATAGTCAAATGAATGCCTAAGAACAACAGCTGAAATCATTTTCCTATTCAAATGTCTTTTATGGCTCCCCTTAGTGAGTTACAGGCTCTGAAATCCAATACACCTGTTCAAATCTCCAGTTTGCTATTTACCAGCTGGGCAACATTACATAAATTAATTGGCATGTTAAGCCCCAATTTTCTCAGCTAACAAGTAGGAATAAAATAGTAATCATATCTTATATGGGGACCTGAAGGACAGAATGCATGTAAATTTTTTACCACAGCACCTAGAACCTTGTAGGATTGAGTAAATGACAAACAGTATCACCATCACAAAAGCCATCACCACAGAATCCTATTCCAATGTCTCAGTTCAGCTCAAACTTAATTCATAACTGTGTTTTGACTTATACTTTAGAAGAAATTTTCCCTCAAGGGTAAAGCCCATCCCTTTCCTGGCTCCCTAGGCAGTGTCTTCTACCTGGTAGTCACTCCAGAAATGTTTACCGCATGAAGCACTAGCTGGCTCTTGTATATACACACTTTCTGAGTTCTATCACCTTGTCCACATGGTCATGCCTCTTAGGATGCTTTTCCCTCCTGTTCCCATTCAAATTCTCTCCATTTTCAAGTGGCATGTTAAATGCCATCTCTTCCAGAAAGTCTTCCCTCTTTCCTCAGGAGAATGTATCTTGCTTTTATCTGAACTTGCATTGTATTTCATTTACATCTCTATTACAATATTTAAGACATTTAATTGTGTATTATTTGTGCATATGTCTTCTTCCCCAAAGAGATCTAATGCCTTCTGGGTTACAGATCAGTCTTGATTTACGGCTATTCATGCAGGGAGCTGTCCAGAGAAGGCACATAATAAATACACTGAATGAAGGAATAAGATAAAGGAATGGCACCTATGTTTTTACCATGAGAATTACCCTGCTGCATACTACCTGATAAAAGGTTTTATTTCCCATTAATAATAGGATCACCTTCAAAATGTACATGGATTATGAGAATTACAGAAATAAGTTTAAGAGGACCTCTTATGAACAAGGTATTTTAAAGTCCATATTCTAGTACTCTGCATAATTTTCCATAGAAATAAGTCATAAATGATCTTTGGATTACTGGGATAGTTCTCAAAAGCTTAATTAACCCATAGGATGAATATAGTAGACAGAGTCATCGCACTCAAACAGCATCTCAATGCCAACATCATTATAAGAGGTTTTAAAAAAGAGTCAATATCCCGTGTTTACTTAAGAAGATGCCCAATTTTCCTTGCAAAACATAAACCCATGACATTTGTTTTCTTTTTTTTAATTTTATGACAAAACCCAGAAAGAGGTAACCAGAAGCCAATTTTCTTATGCATTCAGATGATTACTTTTCGTTGCTAGGATGAATATAATCTGGTTAAAGAATCAATTCATAATTGTTGATTATAAACTGTAAATGTAGAAAATGGAAGTCCTCTATAAAGTTTATATGTTTTAATTTTTAGGAATCAGAAATTATTTTCTTTTTACTTACAATTTTAAGTTTTAGCCTGTCTTTATTTTAGATTAATTTAGCCTCTTACACTTTAACTTCAGTCCTTTACCCAACTAACAAAGATATAATGACTTATTAACAAACTTTTAATTACATTCATTAGGAGGTGGTTTTTTTGTTCGTTTATTTATTTTTTTAAAGACAGAATCTCACTCTATTGCCCTGGAGAGAGTGGCATGGCATCATAGCTCATGGCAACATCAAATTCCTAGGCTCAAGTGATCCTCTCACCTCAGCCTCCCAAGTAGCTGTAGCTGAGGCTATAGGCACCCACCACAATACTCAGCTAGTTTTTTCTAATTTTTTTTTAATTTTTTATTATTTAGTAGAAATGAGTTCTCACTCTTGCTCAGGCTAGTCTGAAACTTCTGAGCTCAAGTGATCTGCCTGCCTTGGCCTCCCAGAGGGCTAGGATTATAGGAGTGAGCCATGGCACTGGGTCAGGATGGGTCTGTTATTCTAAGGTAATGCTTTTTAAAACATTTTCTTGAATTTTATATTTAATTGTTTTTTACTTTTAAGGTTTTTTTTTTTTTTCTTTTTTCTTTTTAGACAAAGTCCTACGTTGCTACCCTCAGTAGAATGCTGTGGCATCACAGCACACAGCAACTTCACACTCTTGGGCTTTAACGAGTCTCCTCCCTCAGCCTCCCAAGTAACTGGGAATATAGGCACCACCACAATGCCCAGCTTTTTTTTTTTTTTTTTTTTTTTTCACTCTGGCTCAGGCTGGTCTCAAACTCTTGAGCTCAGGCAATCCACCCGCCTTGGCCTCCCAGAGTGCCTGGAGCCACCATGCCTGATCTAAATTAACTCTTGAGTGAACAAATCATTCTTTTTCCAAGGAAAAACGATGGCCTTTCTAATGGTCTGAACTGCAATTTTAGATTTTTACAAATTTACTTATTTAAAGCAGGCAGGCCCATAAATAAGTTATCTGTGGGGGGAAAAAAGCCCTTATTTTCACTGTTAAATTTTACTTTTCCCCCTCACTGAGCTAGATGTTATGGGAAATTGAAAGTCCTTAAGAAGGTACCTGTATTTAAAGAATAAAAATAATATTATCTGAAAGAATTAGAGACTAATATGAAGACAGAAAACTTAGCATAAATTACAGATAGAAATAGTACAGGACAGAATATAACTTCCCCTAAGCATGGGCCCTGCGCCTTGTGTGCCCCGCATACATTATGAGCTAAACAAAAAGCCACAGCATCAAAAGGAGAGACTTAAGTGGGCTAGAATGGCTGGAGAAAGTTTCCCTGTGAAGGCAGGATTTGAGCAAGACCTTAAAATATGTGATTCTTTGATTCCTGTTTTAGCCTCCATCTACATCTAGAGCAGTGGTTCTCAACCTTCCTAATGCTGCGGCCCTTTAATGCAGTTCCTATGGGTCACGACCCACAGGTTGAGAACCACTGATCTAGAGGTTGTTGCTACTTCCAACATAGACTGTAAATATTCCAACTTCCCTTTATGCTAATGCCGCATTCTAGGCCAAAGATATTAATATGTGTCTTCTTAAGGGACCCAAGGGATCTTTCCTATATTTGGTTGTCCATGCAGCAGCCAAGTAAATTACTTAAAAATACAAATCTGATTGTGTCACTGCAGCATCATGACTTCCCACTGCACTTTCGCTATAATCTAACACCTTGCCATGGCCTAAAGTTACCACGTGTTTAAGACCCTGCCTACTTCTGCAATCTCACCTCCCCAGCCTCCCAAATCTAAGCTGCTTCTCTTTTCCTCAAACATATCAAATTCATTCCTATCTCAGGCCTTTACTGTTCCCTCAGTATGAAACCCTCTTCTCTCAGTTCAGTTGTGCCTCAGCTCAGTTATATAACCTCCTCGGCTCTGTTTTATCTACTCCGTGGCACTTAGCTGTCTCCATAACTATCTTATTTTATTTGCTTACTGGTTCATTGCCTCCTGTCACTGGGATATTATCTCCATGAAGGTGATAAGGACTTTCGGCTCCCAGAAGAGACCAGGCTGATGGTCAGTGTTCAATATATATTTTGCATGAATGAATGACAACACTCCCTCAGCCTTTTCCAATGTAAAGAATAAGTTACAAGAACTTCTTACATATTATTATTTTCATTTTCCCCCTTAGTATTCACTGATTATACTTAAAACTCTTATGAAGTCAGCAACATTTGTAGTAAAATAGTATTTTTTATTATCACAGCAGGGCTGACACGTGTTTGGCTAGAATATGTTTTGTATGTGTGAGATGGGTATTAATTCAATCCATCACATTGAAATTTATTAAACATTTCCAATTACAGGTACATGAGGCTACCCAGCCCACAGGTGTTAGGGTGGTGGCTCGGGGATATGCAGATTGGATTGAAGAGGACGGAAGAAAGGGCAGTAGACCAGTTAGAGCTTTCCTAAGACAAAGAGAGTGACAAACTCCATAGAAAGCCTGATCCTAAACTAAGGATAAACTAACTTAGTTTTAAAACCATCTGACACCTAAAGTAGAGCTTATTGGTCACTTTTACACATTTGTATGACAATAGCTAACATATAACAATTATTCTGTACCAACACTGTTCTAAGCATTTTATGTATATTAATTCACATAATATTGAGATTAATGCAGCAGGAGAAGAACTTGCTATTAACTACATTCTCTAGATGAGGAAACAGGACACAAGGAGGTTAAATAGATTTTCTGAAGTCTCAGAGCAGGCAACTAGCAGAGCATAATTTAGCTCGAGGGTCCATACTTTCACACTATGTCATGCTGCCTTGCTGATATAAGGAGGCAGCATCTTTACATGATTGGACTATCTCTTACACCATTCATAGCACATAAGAAAAATTATATATCAGATGTCAACTACTCCCAAATATGCATATTCTACTCCCAAACATTTTTATGTAGATCTTTTTTCATTACTGCCAAATAAAGGTCTGAAATACTTAGTAGCAAGTGACTTTATAAAGCTGTTCTATCTCGTGTGGGAAATCATGAGGAAAATCTAAACCAAATATCAAATCTCACGGTGCCTTTAATATCACTGTGAAAACAGCGTAATTTTCTAGGACACACTGTGAAGTCTGAAGTGATAAGATAGCATATCTTAAAATGACTTGAAACCAAAAATGGATTTGTGAGCATATTCCCAAATCGCCAAGAATATCCTATTTTAACATTCTTGACACAGACCTCACCTTCATATACAAGGTCATATAAACTGCCTTGGGGACACAGCCCTCATAAAGTCTTTAATTATGCAAAGTACAGTGATTTCTATGCAATATTGGCTCAAGCTATTTCTATCTTACAGTACCAAAACAGAATTCAGTCACTCAGATAAGGTCCTTCATTTATTCCCTTCACATCTTATGAAATGTGAATGAGTCAAGGAGTCAAGTCTACTGACCATGTTATGCAACATGACCCCTATGTAATAAATCTCTGGGGAAGCAGGTCTTCTTTTCCAAATGGGACCTGTCTTCACTTTTCTCATGTGAGACTTGGCAAATGGGACGTTCTGAATCTGACATGCCTTGTCTCTGCTCCTCAGCTGACAACTCTTTAACACAGATGTCAGTGGCAAAATTTTACCAGCGCACGTAGGGGATCAAAACTTTTGAATCATATCCAGCCAAGAGAATCCCTCATTCCTTAGCTCTCTGCCTACTCCACTCCATCCCAATAGCTGGGTAGCACTCATGCAAGTCTTCCCAGCTCCAGTGAGAGGGGAAGAATTGGCTGTCAACATGAAGCTGGTTTAAGGATTTCCTTGTGAGAAGTTCACTAAGGAAGAGAAGTCTCTGCATTTCTGCGACCTACTCTTTTATAAAGATTTAGGAGTTTGGGAAGAAATGTGAAGTAACGTAAGGCCTTTCACCATAGTGTAGTAGTCTTACAGCCAGGCCTCGTTCAATTTTGCTTTGACCATTTGTTTACTACTGAGGAGACTTCAGACAACTGCTTACTCTTTGAGACTCAGTTTTCTCATCAGAAATAATACCTGTCTTTTAGAACATGCCATTCGTATTATTCGCTAACTATCCTAAGCCTGGGTCACTGTGTCTTGCATAGCCCTGAGTGTATTATGAGCTAAACAAAAAGCCACAACAGCAATGGAGAGGCTCAAGTGGATTAGAATGTCTGGAAAAAGTTTTAATGTCATGGCGGGATTTGAACAAGACCTTAAAATTATTTGCAACTATGCTCATTTCTCAAAGAGAAATCAGATTTAATCAATTCTCAAAAGATTCTGTGATTCAAAAGATTAAAAATCTCTGTATATGTTTTATGAAAAGTTGTAGGCAAACTGAATATCTTTTTGTAAATCAAAATTTGTTGTTGTTGTTGTTGTTGTTAGTTTGCAGTTTTTGGCCAGGGCCGGGTTTGAACCCACCACCTCTGGTATAAGGGGCTGGCACCCTACTCCTTTGAGCCACAGGTGCCGCCTTCAAATTTGGTTTTTAATGTACCAGAAGAGTATATGAGTAAAAGGAACTCTACGTTGAATCTTTCTGCAAAGCAAATATTTGTTTCATAAACTGCATATTTAATTCAGAGTTTTTCAGTTTTTATACACCAGGTTTGCTTAAAATAGAATACATAATGATACTATATGCATAATAAGTAACTTCCATCAGTAATTTACAACATAGCTCAGGAGGTAAAGCTCAAGTTCAGTATACACTGAGAGAGAAAGCACTCTAGAAAGTCTCTGCTGTTAAATGGACAGAATCATGGTTACCCTCTGCTCCAAACATCTCACTTTATGGATGAAGAAACTGAAGTTCTGAGAGATTATGTGACTTGCCCAAGGTCACCACTGTCACAGACAATGAAGAATAACAGCTGTAAAAATAGTGACAGTGATTATGATGATGATGACAGCACTGTGATCTATGGAGCATTTACTTGAGCTAAGCCTTTTAAAGACTTTAACCTCACATACTTTGACTACAACCCCGCAGGAAGATTTTATTACCTCTATTCAGCAAATGAGGCACTCTGCCTAAGGCTCCACAGCCAGGAAGGGGACAACTCAGAACTCAAACCTACTCAGAACTCAGAACCCTGTGTTAGCTTGAAAGACTGATCTTCAGCACTACTTGAAACTGCTTCCCAGAACCCAACAGAGCAGAGTAATGTGGCCTTGAAATATAAACAATTAAAAGGTTACTTAGGAAAAAATTATATCTACAACCTTTAAGACCTACTCTTACATTCAGATAGGGTTTTATAGATACAATATTAGACTGTCCTTGCCAATGCTACACTTCCACAGACATACTCTAGGAGTACACTCTCTGGAACAAACACAGATGGCCTCCTGCTTGTAGTATCACCCTTAGACACAACTCTCTCTGACCATGCCCCTACCCAGTCTGAAGTCTAAGGAGACTGCCCACATTAAGTCTATGCCTTCCCCACCCCCTCCTTCTAGACCAAATCCTGGGGATTCCGTAAGTCTACACCCTAATGACACTGGAACAACTTTCAAGGCCAGCACAAGTCTCTTTTCCAGATCCTTCTACCTGAGGCAGACAACACCTGTGTGGGCCTGGGAGTAGCCTCAGCATAGCTGTTCTCAGGAAACATAGATGGAGCTTCGCAGTGAGGACGGAGGTGCCCACATTCTTGCAGTAGAGGAGGGAATGGAACAGGAGCCACATTGTGCTTCCATCTTCTGACACAGAATTTTGAAGTGTCTAGGAATTCTAAAATAATACCTGGCCTTCTCAGATTTTTATGAATAAATATTTTCAAAGTAACAGGATAGAACATACTTTTTTTAACAGCTCGTTGGCTTGATTTCCAACTTTAAAATAGTTAGGCATATGGGGGCCTCAATTTGTATTCTTGTCCCAGGCCTTGCCTAATGCAGGGAAAGGCAGGACCTTCCTCTCGGCATTCCTGGTCCTTTGATACCTCTATTGTGGCTCCAAATCTGCTTTGGTTCCTGTGTTTCTCACTGCACCTTTTTAAATACATCTATTCAAAACATCCAACACACATTTACTGATAGCTGACTATGAGCCGCACATTGCACTAGGTGTTAAGGATATACTTAAGGGCAAGAAAGTCCCAGTCACTTCCCTCAGGAAGCTTTTGCGAAGGGTCCACTCAAATATACAGGCATTTAAAGTACAGAGTGGTAATGTGACGATTGGAATAATACAGGATATGCTGATGGTATGTAAGTCTTTCATAGGTGTTCAGTAAGGATTTCTTTTAAAAATATGAGATCTAAACTGAAAACCTCAAGAGTAGAATTCTCCTATGCAAAAGGGAAAGAGGTAAGAGAGGAGGAAGAGCTGATTCAGGTGTGTTTGAAACAGAGGAAACTACATCTACTCTTAGCCAGTCCTGGAGCCAGAGCAAGCACCGTGTCCTGAACTAAAAGAATCTCAGTATTGACTAAAGTTATCTCTGGAGATAATTTCTTATCTCCAGTAAGAAATGCTCCTGGAGAGATAAGCTGGAATCAGACCAGTGCAGGTTTTATAAGTCATGTTACTGTGTTTGGACTTGATAAAGTCAAAGACAAATTTTATTTTTTTTATTTTTATTTTTATTTTATTTTATTTTTTTAATTGATGAGGATTCATTGAGGGTACAGAGAAGCAGGTTACATGGATTGCATTTGTTAGGTAAAATCCCTCTTATAATTGTGTCCTGCTTCCAAGAGGTGGGTCACACACCATGACTCCCCACCCCCCTCCCTCCTTCCCTCTCTCTACACCTCCTTCCCCCACAGCTGCCATGTACTAGGTCATCAATTGCCCTTATATCAGAATTAAGTACATTGGATTCTTGCTTCTCCATTCTTCTTCTTCTTTTTTTTTTATTGTTAAGTCATAGCTGTGTACATTAGTGCAATCACCTGTACTCATTCTTTGTCATTTTGCCTAGGAATCCAGAGTGTTATGACAAAGACAGATTTTAAACAAGGGCTTGACAAAATAAGACGTTCATCTTAGGAACATCAGTGGTTAAGGGATGGATTATGTGTATGCTCATGGGGAGGCATGGGTGGGGCAGAGGCCAATGGAGCTAAGGAGTTTAAGTAGGAGGCATTATAATCATCCAAGTGAGAGACAATTTGGGCATGAACTGAGGGTTAGGCTATGGTGAGAAAAGAATCTAGATCAAAGAAGTAGAATAAATATATCATGACAACTTATTGGATATGGGGCTACTATCCAATAGACTATAAAGCAAAGCTCTTCGCTTGTGTGGATGGAGGGACCAATCACAGAGAAAGAACACAAAGGGAGATGTCAACTTAGATGGAAATTTTGTTTCTGAGCATTGGCTTGAGAACTCCTCCCAGCCAAGGCTTTTGGTTTTTACCTTCAAATACTATACCCTAAGCCTGAAGGTTCAGGGCCCATGTGCTAGACTATGGGGCCTTTCCTGCCCACTCTTCCCAGCCCCTTCCATACCTCTACCGCCAGGAGGAAACACAAACAGCAGGCATGAATAAAGGGGATTCTTGAATGAGGCTCTGATTTATAATTCCCATGTAAAGGTAATTATTTGTTTAAAATACATGACCATCATAAAAGTTACCAGGACTATTCAGTAAATGACAATGCATCTGAATTTCCACAATTATGTTTGATTTTTAGTTGTCTAAAATATTACACTACGAATCAGGATCTAGTCTATATTTCAAGAGTCTACTGTCAAGTCTTTGATATTAACCTACTAATGCTGACACATAAAAAGTGAGGAAAGTGACTTAGGAATGGCTAATTCATGTCTGCCCTCATACGTTTTCTCAAACTTTATACATGAATTTCACAGTGTATCTGGATTAACACTGTTATCAACAGATCTGAATTATAGTCTTTTCTCAATCTCTAAGAATTGTACATGGGAAATTTCAGAAAGAAAAATTTAAACAATAGCACTTAGACTTACATAAAAGGAAGAGTGCAATTTTTAATTTTTATTTTTCCAGACCAAACATTAACTGATATGCTAACAATTCTTTGTGAAGCTCGCAGCTACCAGGAAAACAACAAAGAATGAAAGGACGAGTTCAGTTCCTGAAAACCAATTTTCCAAAAGTAAAGTTTGTCATTTTGTATAATATTGATGAATTTGGTTTGCAGTATTAGCTATATTATATGTATAATTAGGTCTTTTTAAAAATTAAAAATGGGTTAAATGCTCAATTTTAGAGAGTTACTTTTAACAATTATGCTATATGAATTTTTGAAGTTAAAAAATAGAAATCAATACTATGTAAGAGAAAAATGAAAAACAGATGAGAAAGCTTTCAAGGGCTTCATTAATATTTTAAGCAAGCTCAGAAGAAAAAGGCAAGTTGTATGGCAGCAATGCCAAGGTTACTCAGATGTAATACCTATATGGCTTTGGATAAAAATCTTAATCTTTTTGTACTTCAGTTCTTTTGTGAATATGAGAAATAGAATAAAAACAAGTTAACCAAAATGCCACCTAAAACAATGTTTATAATGAGCTCTGACATTCACTTCATAAAAGTAAAGCCTTATTATTAGGTTCATCTTATTTTCTCTTCACACAGAACGGCATCCGTGTGAACCAAAAGGAATGATTTTTTAAATCACTCCTTTATTGTAAGGCCATTTAAGATCCATTAATGAAATCTTTACCCAGGAGGAATGGGCAAATAAAAATTAACAAAATGAGAGTGCTTTAATAGAAATACTACTTATTTCTGGATTAAAAGGTTTGAATACTACACACAAACTGCGTTTTAAAGCGGGGAAAATATAGCTAAACTGGAATCTATTTGGGGAAAAACAGAACTGTACATTTCTTTGGATAAAATATAGATCAAAACTGATACAGGTAGCCATCAGAGAGACATCATTGTCCTTGCTCACAACAATTAAATGAACTTTTCTGTTAGGAGTCATCTTGGTGCAAACAACAAAGTAGAAAGTCCATGGAAGCAGAATCTAAACTATTTCTGTTTTGCTCTGAGCAAGGTATTTATCTGTTTCATTCTAAATAAGGAGTAGAGTGTGCTAAAATGTATTCCTGAGTAAACAATGGTAAAATATGCTGGGTAACCACTAACACAACGAATATTGAAACATTTCCATTATAGTCAAATTAATTGCAGCTACTTACAGGAAAAGACCCTTAAAAGCCACAAAGGCTACAAGCAAACTAGATGAAAGCAATACTAAGGAAGCTAATCCAAAGTCATACTTGCACACTTGCACACTGAGGAAATTGTATTCTTCATGTGGCATAAATTGTGAACATCTGTTAAGTATGACTACAACAGTGATTAACTACTGTCTTTCATGGTTCAGAAGAGTTAGGTAAGATTGGAGTGCCGTTAGAGATGCAATGTTTTACCTGAGGAGACGAGCTCTTTGTTTTACTTGCTTTCTTAGCACCCCCACTTTTGTATTATTCTTAAAAAAACATTTTACCTCAGGGTGGCTCCTGTGGCTCAGTGGGTAGTGCCCTGGTCCCATATACCAAGGGTGACGGGTTCTTAATACGGCCCCGGCCAGCAAAAACAGCAGTGGCAACTGCAACAAAAATAGCTGGGCGTTGTGATGGGTGCCTGCAGTCCCAGGTACTCGGGAGGCTAAGGCAAGAGAATTGCCCTAGCCCAAGAGCTGGAGGTTGCTGTGAGCTGTGATGCCACAGCACTCTACTGAGGGCGACAAAAAAAAATCTTTTTTTTTTTTTTAACCTATAAACTATTATGTATTTATAATACTTCCATTGTCTGTCTGCTGTTATGTACTTATAATAGTTGTATATCTTTACATGGTACATGTGATGTTTTAATATAGATATACAATGTGAATTAATAAAATTATGGTAATTGGGGTATCCATCACCTCAGATATTTATCATTTCTTCTGTTAGGAACATTCTAATTCCACTCTTTTATTTGTTCTCAAGTTTACCACAACTTATTATTGATTACAGTCATTTTGTTGTTCTATCAAATATTATTCATTCTATCTAAATATTTTTGTACCCATTAACCATCCCCACTTTATCCTACTTCCCTACTATCCATCCCAGCCTCTAGTAAACATCATCCTACTGTCTGTCTCCAGGAAAGCAATCGTTTGATTGATCGATCAATCAAACACATGTGAGAAATGTAAGCTCTCACATGTGAGAAAATGTAAGATTTATCTTTTGTGCTTGGCTACTTCACTTAACATGTCTAGTTACATCCACGTTCTTGCAAATGGCAAGATTTCATTCTTTTTTTGGACTTTATCATATTCCAGTATGTATATATACCACAATTTCTTTATCCATTCACTTAGAGCGATTCTAAATCTTGGTTATTGTGATTGGTGCTGCAATAAATATGGGAGTGCAGATATCTTTTAAATACACTGAATTTTCGATATATATATATATGCCTGACAGTAAGATCACTGGGTCACATGGCAGTTCTATTTTTAGTTTTTTGAGAAACCTCCATATGTTCTCCATAGTGGTTACACTCATTTACAGTCCCACCATCAGCCTACAAGGGTTCTCCTTTCTCCACATCCCTACCAACCTTCATTATTCCCTGTAATTTTGATAAAAACCATTTTAACTGGGGTGAGATGATATTTGATTGTAGTTTTGATTTGCATTTCTCTGATGACTAACGACGTTGAGAATTTTTTCATATATCTGTCAACCACTTGTATGTCTTCTTTTGAGAAATGTCTATTCAGATCCTTTCCCCAAATTTTAATTGGATTATTTGATTTTTTTCCTATTGAGCTGGTGAGCACTTGGTATTAATATACTCTAGGTATTAATCCCTTATCAAATAGGTAGCTTGTAAATATTTTCTCCCATTCTGTGGGTGGTCTCTTCACTTTATTGTTTCCTTTGCTGTGTAAGAGATTTTAATCTTGATGTAGTCATATTTGTCAAATTTTGCTTTGGTAACTTGTATGTTGGGGATATTACTCAAGAATTTTTGAGTTCAGATAAACGTCCTGAAATGTTTCCTCAGTGCTTTCTTTCAGTAGTTTCATATTTACAGGACTTATATTTGAATCTTTAATCTATTTTCATTTTTTTTATATTTGGTGACAGGGTCAAGTTTTATTCCACTGTATGTAGAAATCTAGTTCTCCCAGTATCTTTTAATGAAGAGAATATCCTTTCCCCACTGTTTGTTGTTGGCACCTCTGTCAAAGACTAATCCACATAACTATAGTGAGCTATTTTCTTGGTTCTGTTTCCATAGTCTGTCTGCTTTTATGTCAGTACTAACTGCTCTGTAGTATAACTGGAAGTCAGGTAATGTGATTCCTACAGCTTTATTCCATTCTTTTTGCTTAGGATGGCTTTGGCTAGTCTGGGTCCTTTGTGGTTCCACATAAATTTTAGGGATATTTTTTCTATTTTTGTGAAGAATGTCATTGACATTTTGATGGGAGTTGCATTGAATCTGTAAATTTCTTTGAGTAGTATGGACTTAAACAATATTGATTCTTTCAGTCCTTGGACATGGAATATTTTTCCATTATTTTGTGTGTCCTCTTCTATTTCTTTCATCATTTTATAGTTTTCATTTAGAGAACTTTTACTTCATTGGTTAAGCTTATTCCTAGGTATTTTCTTTGTAGCTATTGTAATTGAGATCGTTTTCTTTTTTTTTTTTTTTTTTTTTCAGATTGTTTACTGTTGGCACCCAGACATGTTAGTGATTTTTTGTACAGTGATTTTGTATACTGCAAGTTTACTGAATTTGTGTATCAGTTCCAACAATTTTTTGTAGGGTCTTGAGGTCTCTCTAGATATAAAATCATATTATCTGTAAATAAGATAACTTAACTTTCTTCCATTGTAATTTGGGTACCTTTTATTCTGTCTCTTATCTGATTGCTCAAACTATAATTTTCAGAATTTTGTTAAGGGAGAGTGGTGAAAGTGACCATCTTTGTCTTGTTCTGGATCTTAGAGTAAAGGCTTCCCCCATCCCCACCCCATGCAGTATGATACTTTCTGTGGCTATCATCTATGGTGCTTATCCTGTTCAGGCAAATTCCTTTTATGTCAAGGTTTTTGAAAGTTTTTGTTATGAAGAGATGTTAAATTTTGTCAAATGCTTTTTTAGCATCAATTGAAATTATCATATTATTTTTGTCCTTTGTTCTGTTAATATGATGTATCACATTGACTGATGCATGTATGTTGAACTATCCTTGCATTCCTAGGATGAATTCCACTGGATCATGATGAATAATTTTTTGTGTCAATGAATTTGGTTTGATAGTATTTTGTTGAGAATTTTTTCATGTATGTTTATCAAAGTTATTAGCCTATTCTTTTTGTTCTTGTTGTATCTTTGATTTGGATCAGAGCCTTATAGAATGAGATTACAGGATTCTCTCTTCCTCATTTTTTTGAAATAGTTTAAGTAAGATTGATATTAGGTCATCTTTGAACGCTTGGTAGAATTCAGCAATAAAGCCATCAGATCTTGGGCTTTTCTTTGACTGGAGAATATTATTACAGCTTTTATCTCATTACTAGTTCAGGTTTTGGATTTCTTCATGGTTCAATCTCGGTAGGTTGTATGTGCCTAAAAACTTATTCATTTCTACTCAGTTTTATTGGTATGTAGTTGCTCAATGTAGACTGTAATGATCCTTTAGATTTCTGTAATATCAGTTATAATGTCTGCTTTCCATCTCTGATTTTATTTATTTCTATTTGTCTATTTTTTCTTAGTCTGGCTAATAGTGTGTCAATTTTGCATACTCTCTAAAAAAAAACTTTTCAATTCATTAATTTTTATTTTTCTGATTTCAATTTCATTTACATCTGCTTTAATTCTTATTGTTTATTTTCTTCTATTCATTTTTAGTTTGGTTTGCTTCATTTCTCTAGTTCTTTGAGATGCATCATGAGGTTGTTTATTTAAAGCTTTTCTACTTTTTGGATGTAAGTACCTACTGCTATAAACTTTCTTTTTATTACCACTTTCTGTTTATTCATAGGTTTTGATATGTTGTGTTTTCATTTTTGTTTTGAGAAAATTTTAAACTTCCTTCTTAATCTTCTCACTGACCCTCTGGTCATTTAGGAATATATTATTTAATTTACATCTGCTGTATAATTTCCAGTGTTCCTCTTGTTATTGATTTCTAGTTTTATTCTATTGTGGTCAGAGAAAATACTTGGTATGATTTTAATTTTGTTTTGAATTTGTTAAGTCTTCTTTTGTTGCCTAACATATGGTCTATCCTTGAACATGATCTATGTGCTGAGGAAAGGAATGTGTATTCTGAAGCTATTGGATGACATGTTCTGTAAATAACTATTAGGTCCATTTGCTCTATGCTACAGATTAAGTCCTATATTTCATTATTGATGTTCTGTATGTATGTGCATATAATCTGTCCAATGTTAAAAGTGGGGTGATAAGGTCTCCAACAATTACTGTATTGGAGTCTACCTCTCTCTTTAGATCTGATAATATTTGTTTTTTTATATCTGGATACTCCACTGTTGGGTATATATATATGTTTAGAATTGTTAAATTCCTCTTGTTGAATCGACCCCTTCGTTGTTATCTATGACCTTTTTTGTCTTTTTACAGTTGTATTCTTGTAATCTATTTTGTCCAAAAGTATAGCTACTGCTGCTCTTTTATGTTTTCCATTTGTTCAGCTACTCTACAACTTTTGACTAGAGAGTTATACCATCAAATTCAACCTTATTATCAATAGATAAGGACTTATTTCTGCCATGTTATTATTTGATTTCTTTTATTATGGTACTTTCTTTCTGTCTTCCTTCTTTCTAACCTTTCTTTATTGATGATTTTCTCTGGTGATGTGTTTTAATTTCTTGATTTTTATATTTTGTGTATTTGTAGTAGGTTTTTGATTTCAAGTTACCATGGGTTTCCAAAAATCATTTTACAACCAATTATTTTAAACATATGATAACTCTGCTTACAAACAAAAATAAGAAATCTAACAGAAATTCTGCACTTTAACTACATTCATTCCTACTTTTACCTTTTTATTGTCTCTATTTACATCTTTTATGCTATTTGTCTCTCAAAAAGTTGTAGTTATTTTTGATAGGCTTTTCTTTTACTATTCATAATCAAGACATAAGTGGTTTTATACAGTGTATTTATAGTAATAGAGCATTCTAAATTTGTGTACTTACTGTTACAGGGGGTTGTATACCTTCAAATGATTTCTTATTGCTCACGAACATTTGTCTTAGATTGAAGAACTCCTTTTAGTATTTTGTGTAAGACAGGCCCGGAGTCGATAAAATCTCTTAACATTTTTTGTCTAGGAAAGTATTTCTCCTTCATGTTTGAAGGGTATTTTTGGAGGACCTAATATTTAGGATTAAAAGAGGTCATGCCACTCTCTCCTGGCCTATAAGGCTTCCATTGAGAAGTCCACTGTTAGATGTATTAGGGCAGGGGTTTCCAACCTGCAGTCTGTCAGCAGCATGCTGATTTTGGATGAACTTTTTTGCTTATCTGTGGTTTTGGACATATGAAAAGTATGCATGGATTTTTGTTTGTTTGTTTGTTTGTTGTTGTTAATCAGGTTTTCCTAGTATTTGTATATTTAATGTGTGGCCCAAGACAACTCTTATTCTTCCAATGTACAGTAGAGGGAACAAAAGGTTGGATGCCTCTGTTTAGAGCTTTTTTTAGGTGTTATTTTGTTCTTCTTTTCTTGTTCCCCTTAGCACTTTTTTCTTTTTTAATCTGCAAACTTTAGGAGCTTGATTATTAAATACCTTCAGGCAATCTTTTTGAGTTAAATCTGTGTGGTGTTCTATGGTCTCCTTGTACCTGAATATTGATATCTTTCTCAAGATTTGAACAGTTATCTGTTATTGTTTCTTTGAATATACCTACCCTAATATTTCTTTCTACTTCCTCTTTAAGGCCTATAACTTGTACATACATCCTTTTCAGTCTATTTTCTGGATCTTTTAAGCATGCTTCATTCTTCTTTATTCTTTACTCTTTTATCCTCTGTGTATTTTTAAATAGCCTGTTTTTAAGACCACTAATTCTTTCTTCTACTCAGTCAATTCTGCTGTTGAGAGATTCTTACACTTTATGTAGTTTCCCAATTGAATTTAATTTTTCAGCTCCAGAATTTCTGCTTGACTTTTAAAAAATTATTTCAATTTCTTTGTTAAATTTTTCTGATATTCTTCTGAATTCTTTCTGTGTATTTTCTTGAAGTTCATTGACCTTACTCAGGACAGCTATTTTGAATTCTTTGTTCAAAAGGTCACATATCTCCATTGCTCCAGAATTTAGTTTGTTTGGTGAGGTCATGTTTTCCTAGACGTTCTTCATGCTTATGGATATTTGTCTATGTATGGGCTTTGAAGAGTTAGATATTTATTTTAATCATCACAGTTTGGGCTTTTTGAATCTGCCCTTCTTGAGAAGGCTCTCCAGATATTCAGAGGTAACTGAATGCTGTGATCTAAATCTTTGGTCATTGCAGTTGTATCAGAACTGGGATTGCCTCAAGCCCCATAATGTTATCACTTATGCAGACTGCTGGTGGTATTGCCTTTGTGGTCTTGGATGTGGTATAGGAAAATTACATGGATTACCAGGCAAAGTTTCTCTATTTTCCCTCACTCTCCATGTAAGGATGCTGGAGTTGGAAGAAGAGTGATGTAGGCACTCCCTCATAGCCACCAGTGCCAGGTCACACTTGAAGCCAGTCCAGTAACTGAAGTCTGACTATCTCGATGTTCATTCAAAGCCCAAGATCTCTTTAGTCAGCAGGTGATGAATCCTTGCAGGACTAGGTCCTTCCCTTCAGGGCAGCATGTTTCCTTTTGGCTCAGGTGTGTCTAGAAATGCTGCCCAGGGACTGAAGCCTAGACTCAGGGGCTTTAGGAGTCAGCTTGGTCTTATAGTTTACTGCAGCTAAACTGGCACTCAAGTTGTAAAATAAAGTCCTCTGAATTTTGCCCTTTCCTTTTCCCAAGTGGTAGAAGACTCTCCTTGAGCTATACTAACTGAAAATGGAAGACAGGTGTCATGCCAGCTACTGGCTTTGCTGCCATAGCTAGTGTTTCACTGGGTCACGTGCACCCCAAATCCACTTGGCTCTGAGACAGCACAGCCACAGCAATAGCCCAAGGACTTCAGTCTTTGTGACCTAACTGCCTTACAAATTTAGTTCATATTCTAAGCTTCTTTATGCCAGCTGTTGGTGGGGCTAGCTGGAACTTGAGTTTTGGTATGGAGCATTTCCCTCTGCCTGGGCTATCCTAAATAGGCATATATAGGCACCTGCAGAATTCTATCCTATTGTGTGTTATCTTTTTCCAGGAAGGCCCTGAATTTCAATGAAAAGTCCCACAATCACTTCCCCCTCTCTCCCCTGGACACTCAGATTCTTTCTCCACATGGTATGCTGGTGCCACACTGGCAGGACATGGGGGAGGAGTGGCATAGGCAATACATGATTGTCTTTTCTGCCCTCTTCAGTGCCTCTTTCCTTGATATAATGTCAAATCTCAGTAGTATGATAGCTCACTTGATTTTTTTGGTTCTTCTGAAGGTGCTTGCTTACATAGTTGTTGAAAATGGTATTTGTTCAGAGACACAATTGCTGGAGATTACTATTCAGCCATCTTGTTCTGCTTCTCTCTTCATTCTTTCTTTCTTGAACTTCTCTTTACCCCTGACTTCAGCCACCTCTCATATAAGTTGTTCTCTCTTTTTTGAAAACTGCTCTTCTTCTGGTTCTGTATATGTAGATGTTACTCAGGTATTCACATTGTTCAGCTTGTGGTCTCTACCCAGGGATGCCTCTCAGGGGAACATTTCTTTGCTAGTCAGAGCTCAGTGCTCTGCCTACTGAAAATTGCCAACTGGATGTCCCATAATCATGTTTAAAAGTAAACTTATTTGTGCTCAGAGATTTTACTTTGAAATGTGACAGAATAAAATTGCTTATCCTGAAGAAATATCTTATGACAATAAAAAATATATTTAAAAGAGGAAATGAATGAGTGTCAATAAGAAAAAATTAATAAGATTTCTTTAATATACCAGAATTTGATATTTTCATAATACTTACACTGCTCTGATTACAAGCTAAAGTTAATATTATTTGAACTTGGGTTCAAATGAAGGAAGACCCTTTGTTTGGTTGAGTTTGTCTTGTTCCTCACCAAATGTTAAAATCAGATTGAGAAACAGAAGAAGAAATACTGCTTATTTGGAATTCTCTTAGGCCTCCAAGTATTGCTCTTCTAAAAAAACTTATTTCAAAATATTAAGGGAATAATAATGTTTTTGGTACATTGCTTGAGTCCAGGTTATAAATGTGCCCATCCCCTGAATAGTGTTCATTATACTCTTTATGTGAATTTTTGCCCCTTCCTTCTTTAATCCTGATCCCCTACTTCATTTTCAATGACTTTTCCTTCTGTTTGTGTACTTATGCATTCATCATTTAGTTCCAGTTTATTAGAAACTACATGTGGTACCTGTTTTTATTCTTGAGATACTTTGTTTGGGATAATGGTCACTACCTCCTTCCATACAACTGCAAAAGGCATTAATTCATCCTTTTTAAGGCTGAATAGTACTCCATGGTATACATATGGCACATTTTGTTAATTCACTTACAAGCATTTCCTGCGCAAAGTGAAGAAGTTTTCAAAGGCCACTTGTCTGGGCGCAAGGTTCCATGTGTAGCTGATTTTTCCCTTTTCACTGCAGAAAGCCAGACTGAGGAGAAGAATATCAGTTTAAAAAAGTAAAACAAAAGGGAGGAGAGGATTTACATATTTCTCTGCCTACCAAATTTATAAGTGAAGAATAAATAGTTACGACCAAATGTTTTGGTGTCATTAAAATTAAAAAGATAATTTTTTTTTTAAAGGGGAAGTGAAGTGCTATAAGATTTTTCACTAAATATTGACTAGAATTTTCTCATGGGCTTGTTAAAAGTAAAAGTCGAAATACACTTAAAGTTTTGTACAAAAACTTTCTGTCCCCTAGACAACTCTTCTCCTTGTATTCCTTAGTTTCTATGTCCCTGACTGACCTCTGCCCTAATTCGGAACCTCACCCTGTCCCACCATTACTGGTCTCCTTCACTCCAATTTTATTCTCCTTAGATTCATCTCTCACGCTGCTGCCAGAACAATATACTTAAAACCAGAATTGAACTACATCACTCTTCTGCTTTAAATCCTTTTCTTTCATTCATTCATCCATCCATTCATTCATTCACCACATACTTGTTGAAGGCTAGGGCCTATGACCCAGATCTATGTACTATGTGCCCCAAACAATACACCCTATGGAGCTTCACTGCCACTGGATCATTTACACTAACATGGCCTATGTGGTCTTCTATGTTAAGACCCCTGACTACCATCTGAGCATTGTTTTTCACCATTCTGTCTCAAAATTTGCATCAGCTTACACATTTATTTTTAGTTCTATGTATGTATTATGCTGTTTCACATCTCTGTGATTGATCCTGTTGATCCTTCGCTTTCCTCCCCTACTTCGTCTGGCCTATTTCTATCCATCTTTAAAAGAGGCTATCTCTTTTTTGACCCACTAAAGCTGAGAGAAGTATTCCTTCACTCTATTGCTGTCATACTTATATTCCACATGACTGTATCTACTACATTATGTTGTAAATATCTTTATATATGAACACAATCATTTTATGTACAATTAGCGCTAGACAAACATTTAATGACTATCAAACTTAAACATGATTCATAAATTCAATATATATAATTTCAGAGAAAATTGGGGGCACAAAGATACTGATAGCACAGGGTCATAAATAAGTGAAGAGAGCAAAGGGCCAGAGGTGTTTAGATCCCAGCTCTAATCTCATATCCACCATGGGATTAAAAAATTCAGGCAATTCAATAAACATAAATAACTCCAACTGACTATCTTGTTCTAGTAATCTCTCCTGCACTATTACGTTTGCCTATCTGGTGAAGTTGTTAATTAAGTACCTTGTGATAAAGGCTGATTCTTTTGCTAGAGAAGAAGGTTTGAGGAAAACCTCTTAAAGGCTTTTAAGCAGTCCTCATATGGCACATAAGGAATCCAGGAGAAAACTGGATACAAAAATATATTAGAAGCAGTAAAAAGTAATCATCTATATACAAATGAACATTAATGATATGGAGAAAATCCCCATGTTAGTAGGCTAACAGAGTAAAGCTAAGACTGCACAGGAAACATTCAGAACAATCCATGAGACAATAAGCAGCCTAGCCTTGTGTTTTAAGGCCAAGATGAACAGATAATAAGCCAAAGCTACTTCCTAAAATGAGATCTTTGAATAAGTTTTCTTTTTTTTTTCCATTCTAAGCTACTTCGAGTTCCAATTAGAGTAGATAATATGAAGTTGATTATATATCAGATAAATAAACCTTATAGGTAAGACATAATGCTTCTCTAATAGCATATGCCAAAAAGTATACATGAACGTAGTTCCTTTCTATCTGTAAGCTCTCTCATTGTAATTCTCTAATTATACAGCTCCAGTGTCTACTTTAAATAGAAACTTTGCCCATTCATGTCAGTATATTTCTAGTAGAAAAATGTGGCAAATGGACCTGTGCTCCTCTATAATTACTGATCTTGGGGAAAAATAGCAGGTTAATTCAAGAGTTTATTAAAACTTTATAAATTGCATAACTTCTTATCAGAAAAAAACTATAATTGCTTTTTATAAAAGTGTGGGTAATTATGTGTCATTATTTTTAATCAATTCCTAAGATGAATACTAGTAATATCCATAGTGAAGAAAATAATGAATAAAATAATTGTTTAGTGGCTTGTACTGTCTTTATCTTAAAAAAGTGTGAATATGATACATTTAAATGTGTTTGAATTTCTGTAAGTTTTCTTAGAATGATATATTTAATTGATAATGTTTTAAAGCTGACATATATCCCCTTTTCACATTAAGCAATCAATAAGTTTTAAAATAGTTTTTTCCTGTTTTAGCAATTACTCAATGTTGGGAGGCCTAATGCAGCTACACACAAACTCTTTCCAGTCTCTTCTCCTCCCAAAACAAAGACACAAAGGATCTGGCTAGTCCCACCCCCCAGAAATTCATGCTGAAAGCCCCTAACCTGACAGGTAACTTGTGGAATATGTCCACCCCTTATGGCCCCATACAAAAGTGGTCTCTAACTGCGTCCCCCTGAACAGACTCCATTCATACACTGCTCAGGCAGGTCACCTTCTCTTCCAATAGACCTGGCCTGAACATCTCCTCTGCAGTCACATCTCTGGGTACCATTATTTATACCTTTTACTCATTATTTAATTACATAATTATATGTAGTATTATTACTATTGGCTGGACACTTTAAAGTGACAGCATTGTGAATGTAACATGTGTATTTCTGTGTTCGTTCATATGCATATTGATAAATTCTTCATGTAATATTTATATTTACATAAGTTGCTCATTTAAGTACTATAGACTTCCATTCATAAGCTCTAATCCATTTATCCAAATATCCTTAATATTAATTAAGCATCTACTATGTACCAGTTCTTGTGTTCATTTGCAACATCGCCTTTGCTCTTAAGAAGCTAGTTGGGAAAATAAACATGTTACAAGGGCAATGAGTGAGTTATACACAAGGTGATGAGTAACTCTCCTTTTTAAGTACATACCACAAGTTAAATCATATATTAAAAGCATAATGATTATATATAAAAACAAAATAATGTAGCAGATATACTCATTTTTCTCTCCCAAATCAAAACCATTGAGAGGATGGAGAGGAAGTGTGTGGTGTCTGTCCATGTGTGTACAGTCATTCTGAGACTATGAGTCATAGAAAGAAAATAATTTTATGTCACAATGTACTTTACTCATGCATGTATTCATAATTGTCCTATCCAGATATGACAGACAGGATAACTTTGAATCAAACCAAATCATTAGGATTAGTAATCCCTAATCAGGATGGTCAAAATTGAATAACTTATAAACCTAATGGAAGCAATTCTTTTGACTCACAGTTATTAGACTCTGTTTCTGAAAGTCACACTGGCCCTTCGCTGTTTGTTCAGTTGATCATAGATCAGAAGTAATGACATTTACATTACTAAAAAACTTTGTTTCAAGTGTGTTAACTCTGGTTTGGTATAGTTTTCTCTACCCAAGGAAAGCTTATTTGACCTCCAATATGAAAGTTCAAGTGGAACTAATAACAAATAGGAACATTCCCTTGTATATTTACAAAGACACACATTAAATCTAGAAATGTAGAAAATTCCCTATTCCAGATGAGAATCAGAACTGATCTGTAAAACAAATTGAAATACGTGTTGTTAATTTACCCTGATGTTCATGTTAAATTACCTGACAAATCCAGGTACATTAGAAGAGTATCTCCCAGTCACCATAGTTGACAGAAGCCTACATGACAATGACCTCAGTGCTGGGTCTATAGAATCAGACTAATTGAAAAATATGTATTTCAGTGGAGATTAAATCCTGGCTAAAGGGAAAAAATGAAAATCTATTACTTTGACTTTTCACTATATCAAATTTAAAAGCAGCTAAATCTTTGCTTCTTTAATGTTTGTATGATCATAATTATTAGCAAATACTGACTGTTATTGGCATACTAGTATGAGAAGAGAAATGAGAATTCCAAATTCTGTTTCTTCCATTAGTGAGGACTAAATGGCTTCAAACCAAAGCCAGATAACTCTGTCAAAAAGTCTATTGGCTTGCTTCAAGAATTGCTAGCAGTTTAGAATATTTGCTAATTGTTACCTTCTTAATCTGTTGCTTGACTAGGCATGAATAAATATATAAATAAATAAATAAATATACACACAGAGACAGTTGTTTAGGTGATGATTAAGATGCTCAAATCTCAATAATATTAATATTATATGTTCTGTAAGACTTATAAGCTTGTGAAGTATTTTAAGATCAGTCAACAGCTTACATAGTTTGAATAATATTTTATTCTGAAGCCCAATAAAATATATAAATTCAGTTTCAGAGTTAAATTCTAGAAAAAAGAATTGAATATGTGCTTAAAAATAATAGCCAAAAATTTCTAATAATTTTTTTGTGTAGCAGGTACTAGTTAAGTGATTTCTATGCATTATATAATTTAATTTTCATTAGAATTCTATGAGGTAACCCAATTATTTACTTGGTACAGAATAGACTGAAGAATCTTAATGAGTTAAATAACTTTCTCCTTACTGTTAATAAATGATAGAACTTGGATTGAAACCAAACTTTCATGATTTGGTTCTAGAGCCAAATTCAGCTCATAGTTGGTTTAATGTGGTTTAGAAACTTGAAGGCCTGAAACGAACTCTCAATGTCAATCAATTATTAGCCCTGGAGACTGTAGAGAAATCACAGAACATCTGTAAACTACAATTTTCTGATATGTAAAATAGAACCAATGCAATATTCCAATCACTCTCATCAAGTGAGTTACCACAAGGATTTAAGAGATAATGTAAGAAAACTGTAGCGTGCACTACAAATATCATTTCATTACATTTTAATATCTTAAAATTTTATAATCCCCAGGGTATTCTGTGTGGCCAAATGCTGACATTAAACTAAAGATCTCATTAGAAAAATAGAGTTTTGGAAGCTGTTAGAACAATCTTTTGTTTTACTATATGAAATTTTAGCAAGATTGCCCAGGATGGAATAAGGCAAACATTAGGAAAACACTTACCCTTTGTGGGTATCATGGTAAATAAAAAGAACAGCAATGATATGGACTGAATGTTTGTGTCACTCAGAATTTGTGTTTTAAAGCTCAACTCCCCAGTGTGACCACATTTGGAGACAGGGCATACGAGTAGGTGATAAAGGTTAAATCACAAGGGTGGTGCCCTAATCCAATAGGGCTTGTGCCGTCATAAGACAAGGAAGAGACAACAGAGCTCTCTCCTCAGGATATGTGAAGACACAGAGAGAATTTGACCATATGCAAGCCAGAAAGAGAGGAAGAGACCCCTCACCAGAAACTGAATTGGCTGGAGTCTTATTCTTGGACATCTCAGACTTTAGAACTGTGAGAAATAAATTTCCATTAAGCAAGTCTATGGTATTTTGTCATGGCAGCCTAAGCAAACTAATATAACCAAGTATCATGTTCACCCCTTATGCTGTCAATGTCACCCAAAGAGTGGGGCCAACTGAGTACTGTCCAGCGCCAGCTGGGTAGCAGTGTGGTCTGATAAATCACATGAGGGGCTGACAACCTTGGGTTGTGGCCCACAGAATGTAACAACGTCCTAGGCAAGGTTAGCATGAATGAGGCTCAATATGAACTACTTTCCCTGGAACAAAACTGTTCTAAAGATCAAAAGGAAAACAATCAAACCAAACTATGAAAAATAAAAATATGTCAATAAAAGTATAATCCTACATATTTAAGTGTAAATTATTGCTAAGAGCTTGAAAATGAATCCATGCAAAGAGCAGATAGCAGTAAAATTCTGATTTAAAAAATTACAACTGAGCCAACAAAAAAGGTTATACATTAAAAATTAGTAAGATAGTTCACTTTTATCTTTTTTTCACCAAAGGCAGTATTCTTTGTAGTTTAATTGTCAGTTTCCTGAGCTAGGAAATAAACTTCCTAAAGTTGTTACAAATAAAAGCAAATTAAAATTATTTTTAGTTAAATAATTTAATAAAATAATTAAATAATAATTTAATAAAATAATTTAAAAGATATTTCTGCAGTTTACTTTCCTTACAATAATTATAAATCTTATATCTTAGAAATTGTGCTTTAATTTACAAAAAGATATGTATGTTTTCAAATGCAAACATAGCCTCCTAGGAAGGTCTACCCCTTAATTCTGAGTAATTTATAGGTAAAATGTTGGTTAAAATATTTCTACTTACCTTTTTCTTTCACATTAATTATCTTCCAGGTGATTTTACAAAAACATCATTTGGTGAGCATTTATTCCATGTGAGGCACTAGTCCAGGTGCCCATGGGAGGTATCATGAAACCTGAAATATTACCTCAGCAAATTGGTTCTTACTAAACACTTCCCAGCATCCCTTGCAACTAGCTAGGATCACATGACTAAGTTCTGGCCAATGAGATATGAGTGGAAGTAATAACTTCCAGGTCATGCTCTTAAAAGGGAAGGTGTGTTTCCTCTAGATTTCTTCTTTCTTGTAGCTTGGAATGTGGAAGTGGTAGTGAGTTGAGCTTGCAAAAAAGGTTTGCAGGCTGAAGGTGCCTAAGCAACAAGATAAGAGTATTGAGGACTCCCAAAATGCTCTCATACCATATCTGGATTGTTAGATGAGATAGAAACAAGCCTCTGTCCTGTGAGAGCCACCATGTTCTTGAGCTCTTACTACAATAATATACCCTCTATTTTCATTAATAGAGATCTGTGCCTAAACATTGTGAGGTATTACTATCCCAGTTTTACGAGCAAATATAGACTTGTAGAGATTAAAGGTTAAAGAACTTCCTCATAATCACATAGATAGTAAGTGATGAGACTAGGATTTTAATCAAGTACCTTTTCCATTAGATCTTTTTTATATTGATAGATAGTCTATAAATGACTAGTTTATAGAAAATCAGAACTGTGTAGATTTCTAATCCCTGATCTATTAATCTCTTAAGATTATTAAAAGGTTTCAATTTCCTTGGATAAGAACCAGTGCTATCAGCCTTTATTTTTCTAGTGAAGAGTCTGGCTGTCACATACTAACTTCTCTAAAACCTATTCCTTATAAAATGTTCCAATTTAGGAAAATTATAGAGAAAAATATACTGATTCTTCTGGACTGTGAAAAGGAGGTATAACCAGGATGCTCTAACAATTTACAGAATAATACGCTGAAAAAAATCACAATATCTCAGAAACAGATAATAGGTTTTTTGTGTGTGCATTTTCCCCTGGTATTATCCTTTGGAACTCTTAGCGGAGAACAAACTAGACAAAGTACCTACACACATGGAAATTATACTTAAATATATCTCCTGTAGATAATGCCTACACAAATTCACATAGCAAGTTCTCAATATTTATCAGTAATTTGTATTTTTAAAATAAAATTTATAATTTGGAATAATTTTAAATTTATAGAAAAATTACCAAGGTTATATGGAGAGTTCTTATGTACTATTTACCTTGTTTCCTCTAATGTTAACATATTTCCATGATGAATTTGTTAATATTAAAAAACTAATGTTGTTTTTTAACTGACAAATAAAATTGTGCATATTTATAGCATGCAACGTAACATTCTGATGTGTGTACACGTTGTGGAATGGCTTAATTTTAAAAAGATAAACTAATATTAGTGTATTTCTATTAAATAAATTTGAGACTTTTTATTTATGTTGCACTAGCTTTTTTCTACCAATGTCCTTTCTCTGTTCATCACATGACTAAAGCTTGCTTATAGTCTCCTCTGGTCTGTGTCAGTTTCACAGTCATTCCTTTTTTTATCATGACCTTGAAAAGTTTGAGGAGCACTAGTCAGGTTTTTGCAAATATCTTTTAGTGTGGGCTTGTCTAATATTTTTCTCATGACTGGATTATAGTTTTTGTTTTTAAAGACTACCACAGACATAAAGTGCCCTTCTTATTACATGATACCAGGCGGATAGATGATAGCAATATGGTATCTACTGGTTATTGCTGGTGATGATAACCCTAATCTTCAAGGATTTCTGGTCTCTTTTATTAAGAATGATATTTAGAAACATAAGTATGGGTATTGGGTGTACTCATTTCTATTGGGATATCTGTTTCTAAGCCTTATCAACAAATAATGTGATTTTTAAAATAAAGTAATTTTCGAGGAACAGAACTAATGCACCCCAATTCTACAAGTCTATATTAAAATATATTTGAGAATACATACACACGTACGCACAAAAACTTAGAGGCCATAAAATAATGCTAGTTGTAGAGTGGTAAAATGTATTATTTAAATGCTGTAACATCCCTGTCCTTTATGTTCTAAGATGCCAGGTCTTAAAGAATTTACATAGAAGAATACTTATGTATAGCAGAAATGCTTTTTGGAATATTTCCTTAAAGAAAAAGGGGATGATCATTTTCATCCTGTCCTATAGTTTGCTGCTTGGCACACAGAGCTGGTTAATAAGCATTTTGAGTACCAGGAACATACTCTAGGCATGGTAAAGTGTTCTTTCTGGGCTAGAAGAGGAAACCATTCAAACTATCCATCAATCTGTCCACTCAGTTTGTATATTCATATTTACTGAGCATCTACCATATGATGACAAGCCATCTGCTACTTTACATGTATACACTGATGAATAAGACACAGTTTCTGTTCTCCAAAAGCTCATAGTCTAGTGGGATAGAGAACTAAACAGGCAATTACAATAGAGCAAGGCTTCTCAACCCCAGCTTTAATGACCTTATGACTGAAATCATTCCGTGTTATGGGCGGGGATATGCGCTGAAGGATATTACAGGGATGTATGTATAAAGATACCCACTAGATGCTAACCTCGCTTCTCAACTGCTATTACAACCAAAATATCTCCAGACATTGTCAAATGTCCCTGGGGGTGAAATCATCTTCCTGTGACTTTTCTCCTCACCTCCTCCCACCCTGTTAAGAATTGTAATAGAATAAAGTACAAAATGTAGGCACTGAACAACGTGAGTCCAGAGGCAAGGAAATTTTCTGGAGGAAGTAACTGGAAGTTCACTGAGGCCTAAAATTTCAGTAAAATTTCAACCAGATGAATAAAATAATTGTATGTGTATATCTGTTTTAAATGTATATTAAGAAGGCCTTTGAGCACGTGAGTTTATACTGAGTACAACACATCTGGAGGATTAAATGTGTTTTAGTCTTGAGTGAGGAGGTATGTGTAAGAGGGAAGTCAGAAAAGCTACAGTGTCTACAGAGGAATGCAGGTCTGGGTATGACAAGATGTGAGTCTGTGCTCAGAAAAGGCCAAGGAAGGAGGAATTCAGTTTCAGATGTGTTGAGTTAGAGTTTCCCTGAGGGAGTAAACTCAAACTCAAACTGACCAGGTATAAATGACTAATAAAAACTTAGATTTTGTTTCTGAAGCATAGGAGCATGACTCAGGCCAGAAGAATGGATGCCACCTACTTATAAAAACCATGTATGTGGACGAATTGACCCATGGAGAGCATAGAGTTTGAAAGTGGACCTGACAGTGACCAACTGTACAGAGGTGAGGGAGAATCAGGGCATGCTTATGTCACTGGGGACAAATGAGGAGAGTTTCATAAACACAGCATAAGGGTCAAGTAAGGTGAGGAGTGAGACATGTCCTTTGGAGTTAGACATTAGGAAGACACTAGTGGCCTCTGCCAGAGCCACCTTATTGGTGTGTTCTGGGTGGCAGCCAGCTTACAGTGGCCTGGAGTGAATGGGATGGGATCAAGGAGAGATATTTTAAAGACATTTGGCACAAAGTACTGACGTGATTTAAAGACAGTGCTCATGATGGAATAAGTAACAAATACACTCAAAATAAAACAAATTAGCATGAGTTTTGACTGCAGGTTAGTTATGGCTACTGCGTATAGACTGCCCTTATTTCTTAGTCTCCTGGGTATTTACCTACTCCATGGAATGTTTGAATATAAGCACAAATGAATTGCTTTTGTCTTTTCACAGTACGCTGCATAATTCTGAGTGACTCCATAGTGTCTGTTTATTTGTTCATGGTATGTCTTCTGAATAAAGGATTAACTTTGATACCTGACTCATTCTGCACTAACATTATAGAGCTCCTTTAAAAACAGAATGATTCCAACAGTTTTAAAGCAAGAATTCAAAACAATAATCCATTTTATCAAGCTCTAAAAATATATTACTATTAAGTGTGTTTATAAAAATCCTTTCTTTGATTGAGAGGTTTCAGTATGTAATCTAGCAGCCTTGGAATAATTGACTCATGGGAGATGAAAGCTGAAAGGGATATTACAGACTTTCCTCCTCTTTCCTCGCCCTTCATTTATTCAGTGATCTTAGAGGAATCATTTTCCTCTCATCTTTAAGTTCTTTTTCTTCCTCTCCATGGCTACTACTATCAGCTTCATTATCTCTCTCCTGTGCCTCTGAAATAGCCTTCTAACTGATTTCCCTGCCTTTAATTTCTTCCTGTGCCAAGCCTTTGCCATAATGATCTTTCTAGAATGCAGACACAACCAGTTTATAAACTCTGCTTAGAACTGCATCATGGATTCTCACAAAATCTAGAATCCTTGTGCTGTATAAAGCCTTTTCTAGTTGTTTCTGCTATCCTTTGCATATTTTATCTTATATTTACACTTCAGCCACAAAGTACGACTATTAGGTCCTAGGGCATCATGCTGACTCACGCATAGAGGTCTGTGCTCTTATACTTTCTATCCCCTGTTTATCTGGACCATGGCATTCAAACTCAGTTCAAGTATCCCCTGTGTAAAAATCTTTGTTAATTCCTTCTCTCCCCCCTAAACCACATAGGACTGGCTATTTTCCTTTTGGTGCCCCCAGTACGCTCTTACACAAATTTTTGTAATGGTCTTAAAACCACTTTTTTTAATACACTGGTTTTTATAGATGTCTTTTCTGTTAAACTCTTAGCTTCTTGAAGATAGGGGCTGCTTTTTATATTTTCATGTCTCACCAAAACATAGCACATATTAGGAGCCCATTAAAACCTGTTGAATGAATCTAGTCCTAGCCTCTATGATTACCAATGAGGAAACAGAGCCCAGATAAGTTAAATGACTTGTCCAAGGTCACCCATGTAATGAGTGGCAGAGTGAAGAACAGAAGCTGTTGCATCTTACTTTTAAACTATGGCTTTTAGTACTATATTAGGCTACCACCCCCGTCTTCTTAAAAGGAGGACACCCAGGGCCCAGTTCTGCAGATTGCCAACTTAGTTCAACTAAGTTTTAATATTAAAAATTTAAATAAATATTTGATGAGGAACTATTGACCCTTTTTGGTTAAGTGAAAAAATTGGGCTAAGTCATTTTAAAATGAAGTATTATTTGAGTTTATTTTTACCTTCTGAATGAAGCAGAATCTGTCTCCAATTAAGAATTTACTCCAGGCTGGGAGGCGGTGGCTCATACCTGTTATTTTAATGCTTTGGGAGGCTGAGGCGGGTGGATCACCTGAGCTCAGGGGGTTGAGACCAGCCTGAGCAAAAGCAGGAGAGCAGGCTAAGAAAACTAGCAGGGTCTTGTGGTATGTGTGTGCCTATAGTCTTAGCTCCTGGGGAGGCTGAAGCAAGAGGATCCTTTGGTCCCAAGAGTTTGAGGTTGCTCTGAGTTAGGATTGCCACAGCACTCTACCCAGGGCACAGAGTGAGACTCTGTCTAAAAAAAAAAAATTTACTCTGTTTTATACTAAATAATCAATAATAGGATAAAACTGTTTTAGTGTGTTTGAATTTTTAAAAATGAGAATCAAAAGAAGAGGCAAATAAATGGTAGTGCATTCCTGGAATTATGTGACTAAATTGCCTCATATGTATCTTTGTGTTAGTTTACAAATTTTTTAAATGACCATGACGATAACTAGCTTGTCCTTTTCATTCAAGTAAAACAGAAGATTTAACTGGTAAATTTTTTTTTATTTGGGATGTTTTAATAGTTCTTAGCATATAACAGTAACATGTAAAGGACCTAAAGAGCCCATTAAGGTCCTGCACAACAAGCCGCACTTTAATAATGCAGAGACTGTGTGAAATAGAAGCCAATTTTTGTTGTTTAGGAAACATAAATATAAAAAACAACTTCTCCAAAGAGCTGAAGCTTGTAAGAAAAAGAGGCTTAAAATGCATGTGTCCTACAGATGGCAGAAATTAACATTACCCCCAAAAGCACAAGAAAAAGAAAAGATTAAGAAAATTCCCTCCAAGCCCACGCTTCCTTCAACTCCTCTGCTCATAGGAGTATCAAGACTTCTATGAATATTCAACTTCTATTTTCTTCTAATAATAAATCTCATTCTTAAATCTATGAAGTGGAACAAACTTACCCTATGCTTGGAGTCTCTCAAAATGTAAAGTGGTCCTTCATATGGCTGTAGGGATTGACAGTACTTGAACATGAAAAGACTTACATTGAAGGAAGGTGAGAATGGAGTGCCAGTTGGTCAATGCCAGTTTCTAACCTCCATTGAAAAGGTGCACATTTTGCAAATCCTTCTCTTTGGATAAGCAAAACTTCTGATATAAGGAAATCCTATTCTGTTTGGGAAAACTTTTATGTCAAAGAGGGTAAATGAACAGAGATTATCTCATCTTTATATTGAACATTCTACAAATTAAGACCTTGTCCTGCCATTTCTCATGCAAACAGGGAGATGGGGTTGATATTTGAGTTCTGTCACACTTAGTACCATGATTGCTAAAATCATTTTCTGACTTAATATTTCTCTCCTGGGAAGGAGCCCAAGGGCCACTCATTCATCACATGCCACATGACTGTGATCCTCTGAGCAGACATCCTGGGCTGGCGTAATTCACTTGACAGCTCAAAGGTCAGCCTGCCTAGCGACTGAGGGCTTTTTTTTCTTTTCCATCTTCAAATGTTACAATGCACTGTCCTATGTGCACATGGATGATATTCCTGACCCACCACCGAAAATGTGATGCCATAGTAGGGCTGAGCTTTAGGGCTACATACAGGAGGTAGATGTCACAGAATGATAGGAGCGCTTGCAGAACTCTGCTCAGCTCTGTAGAGAGAGAGCAAGCATTGCATTACTGTGTGCCATAGGATTTCAGAGATCCCAAACCTCCAGTCTCTCTCTGGTATTTTTCACATTTTGGTTTCAGTTTTCAAACTAATTTCTAATATCTGGAACGATCCCATGTGTTGGCTGGTACACCATATATTTACAGTGACAATGAAGCATTAAATAATAATCATATCCAAGCACTTAGGGAAGAATTAAGAAAGGCACGTCAGCTTTAATTTAGAATTTTCTTGTTACTTCTCAGTTTGCCTCTCAGACATAATGCCAGGAGGGAATAAAAATCATCAGTACTCTCTAGCTGCTCAATGGCACACATGAAATGAATAAGGGGCTTAACTCTGGTCGAACTGGCTCAAATTCTGTCTGTATCAGCAGAGGTCCAAGGACTAAATGACCCAGCTTCCTGTCCATTCTCCCATCAAATCCACACCAGGGAGGGCTGCTCAGGCACACATATTCCATAGGGAAAGGAGAACACCAAAGAAGAGAAAAAAGAAAACTGGAAAAGGGGAGAGCATGAGCTTACTTCTCAAGTAGGTTAGTTGGGAAGTAGTATTAGCATTTCTTTAACCATAGCTCTTCCGTGTCCCCCAGAGGGGGAGAGAAATGACAGTCCTCTCTCAGCCCAGTAAAGCCTGTTTATTTCTATTTCTCCTATTTGTATACACCCATTGACACGGAGCCTGATATGTGGATATTTTACTAGAGGGTCCCGGGATTTAGTAATAATTAACCAAGCCTCACTCTGCTATACTAGCTCCATGATTAAAAGGAAGAATGACAATGACACCCTGTCAGTTTAATCACTGGATTACAAGCTGATTTGTGAAACTGTCTCACCAAGTGTGTCTTATGGAAAGCCATGCAATGGGCCAATTTGAAAAGAAGATGTTATTGTGATGCGAATGCAGATTGTAGTCTGAAACCCAGTGTTGATGTACCGATTTTTCCTTTGTGAGGCAGATCTAAATTTAGTCAGAAAGCCAACTCAGTATTCATTAAACAGTCACCACAAGAACATAAATTATAATGGGGAAAAATTTAGCATGGTATAGAGGAAAGTACATGTCGAAAAAATTCTGGTTTAACATCCTTTCCTGCTACTGTATACAGTCTGTTCATAATCCTGGAGATGTCACTTGATCCCTCGGATTCTCTTCTGCCACCCCCTGTAATGGGAAAACCATTATCTGCATCAATGGGTGATGCCCATCTTATAGGGTTATCAGTAATGAGAGGGGACACGGACCCACTGGGCTTTGAACTCATGCTCCACTTCATAGACATCAGGCAAGTGAGTGAGTCTCTTAGTGTCTCAAATCTCTCATTTGTAAGAGGAGGAGCATGCTAGAATTTGTTTCATAGGATATCATGAGACAATGTATGAATGAGATTTAAGCCCAATGACTGGTGCCTTTTGTCACCATTGTTTTACCATCCAGAATATGGTAGTGTTCAATCAATTGTGATTATTTCTCCTTTTTTTTTTTTGGATACAGAGTCTCACTTTGTCACTCTTGGTAGAGTACCATAATGTCACAGCAACCTCAAACTCTTGGGATCAAGTTATTCTCTTGCCTCAGAGGATCCCAACTCTGCCTCCCAACTGGCTGGGACTATAGGTGCTCACCATAACACCCAGCTATTTTTAGACACAAGGTCTTGCTCTTGCTGAGGCTGGTCTCTAACTCCTGAGCTCAAGCAATCCACCTGCATCAGCCTCCCACAGTGCTAGGATTACACAGGGGGGAGGCACCACACACCACCTATTTCTCCATTTTAAATTCTCTTTCTTCTCCCCTTCTATGAATTTTACATGTTTAATGTTACATAAATATTATTTGATTATTTCACCTTTCCCTTTCAATAAATGTTTTATCTGACTTACATTTACTTATGATGACTGATGGTAGCAACAGTTCTACAAAGTTAAAGTTTAATGAGATCTAAGAGATTTTCTGATTATCTTCTACTTAATACAAAGATAAAGTATCTGAGTCCTTCATCCTCTCCAAGAAACTTTATACATACATAGCACACAAACACACATACATGGACATACATATTCAAACTCTTAAAATTACTTTCATTGCATATTTCCTATTTGTTTCACACAACTTAAACTGTTCCCTTGGTCCTTTCTATATTATCTGTATAGTGCGGTTTCAAAATGCAATATTTTCAGCTTCCTAGTGGTTCTCAGATTAAGGAAAAAGAGAACACTTTTATTAGAACATGTTTTACTTGGAGTAGAATATATACTCTATTGACTAGGAAAGTACTGACACCAATTAAACAGCTTTGGGACATGACTCCCGAGCAGACAGAACCCAGTGGAAGGCAGAGGTTGACCTGGTTAATTCTGCTTTTCTTAAAAGATTTTGTGTAATATTCATCCCTAGATAGTTGCTCTCTACTAATGAAACTCCAACTTAATTTCTTCTAGGAAGGGCTAATTTAAAATTTCTTCAAGACTATTCTACACCAACGGTAACCTGGTGCAGCTTTGGGGTGGAGAGTAAAGGCCATGGCCCTTCTCTCTCTGCTTGGTTTATACGTTACTTTGCCTACCTAACACCAAATCCAGGTCCTCTTTGAAAGTTCACATAGATTCTCTCTTTATTCCTCACAAATTGTATGTGATAGAAAATGTGGATTGTCCTTATAGATAGATAAACTGAGGCCTAGGAAGAAGCTTTCAGTGATTTATCAAGTGTCAGCCATGGGCTGAATCTCAAATCTCCTTCCGAGATCCATTCTGTAAGATCACTTGGGCCCTGGGGTTCTTTCTGCTCTAGTGACTATAAATATAAGCAAAAAAAAATTTTTTTTCCTTAGTGGAAAGCAGGTCCAGCATTATGGATAATGAGAAAATTTAGTGGTGTCAGCACCAATAGGATTAGGTGTCTTGTGATGACAGTTTGGTCAGGAACAGTATCCTTTGCAAAGTTAAGCTGCTGAAACTGTGCATACTCCATTTATGAAGAATTAACAGTAAAGTGACACACATCTCAAGACTGGCAGATTCTCTCTCTTTCCTTGCTTGTCCTCCCTTTTATCTTGCCTTCTAGAAAAATAAGTCCATTACTCAGCCGTGATGCAGTTAAGAGCTCCCTACACCCTCTTCCTCAGGTTGTTCACATAGGCAAACATAATTCTATTTGGGAACAAAAATGCCTGCTTCTTTAAATAACTTAACTGTTATTATTTAACTCATAGGTATATCACTGATCACTATGATTTAATAGACTTAATTGGATGTCTAAAATGCACAATTCAGTTATTAACGATCATAACGTGGGCTCTACTTTTTTTCACAGCACACTGTCCTTTGGGCAGAAGCTCACCTCATGAACAAATTGGGAAGGAAAGCATGTCACTGGGATTTACCATAGGACAACCCCCTAGCAAATTTCATCCTATAAAAGTGCCCATAGTTAGTTAATTGCAAAGAAAGAACCCTGAGAAAAAGTACACAGTAAATTATTTGTAGAATAGTTTTTACAGAAAAGAATGTGCTATAAAAACTCCTCTGAAATTAGGTCCTTTTGTTCCTTGGTCCATATGGGATTGCTGCATTATGTTAATTATTAACAGAGCAAAACAACAACAACAAAAAAACCCTCCTAAAAGTATGTTAGCTCTAATTGAAAGTTGTATATTTAAACTGCTTATGGAAGATTTTTGGCAACTTTAGTCATCAAATACTGTATTCCTCTGTGTCCTTTTTATTGATAACAGACCCTAATGGCTTCTTAAAAGTCGACAACCTTCTATTAAATGCATAATAAGTGAGCACTGTGAATTTCCATGGGGGAATACTGTGTGCTACAACCTATTTGGGGACTCTAAAACCTAAGCTTTTGCAGTGAGCTTTATTTATTTAACATGCCATAAAAAGTTACTGTTAGAAGGGAAGACAAAAGAAATAACTTCTCTAGGATTCAATTAAATTCGCCCCAAATACTAATATTGCTTTCATTATGATAAAAATGAATGACTTGCTATCAATAGGAATGAAAATTTGGTTTGAGGCAAGAAACATTTTCTTCATACTATAATAAACACTGAAATATAACAAAAAACACTCAGAAATTCTAGATGGAAAAGAATATTAAAGCATCTGAAAATCGCTACTCTATTAATTTTTATTCTGTTTGCTGAGCATTTCAAATATTCCATTTCCCGTTTAAATACTTTTTTCTTTACCAAAATTATTAGGAATAATTGTATCCTTGAAAAAAATTAGTTTTAAAAAAGGCATGGTGACTATATTTGATTAAATCTCCATTTATATTTCAGAAATACAATTGCAAATAAGAATTCTCATTAGGATTATTTTTCTTAATTATTGAATTGAAAACATTTTCTCATTATTATAAATTTAGAAGAATATTAGACAGTTCAATTTTCATGCATATACACAAGAACAATTACCTAAAATACTCAAAAACATTCCCAATAGATAGCATAATTCTGAAGAGTGCTCAGAAATCCAAGCGTCAGGAAAGGCAATTCTGTCCTTGTACTTATCAATATTAAGGGGCCAACTTAACCTAGTTCTACCAAAACCTTAACTACTGTCAACATTTCAGAGAGCATTCCTGCACTTTTCTATACTATCCTTTGATGTAGCTTAGAGTGACCATGTAATTCATTGTCCAAATCAGGACAGTTTAGAGAATGAAAGGGGATGTTATTTGGCATAGACCAGGAAGGTCCCATGCAAACTGAGCTAAATTATTACCTTATTTATAACCACCTTCCTTCCTAATCTTTCTGCTGTCAAGTCAAAAGTGCAATGTGTAGCAGTCACCTTCTCCAAATTACAATTTCCTCTTTCAGGGCACATAAATAATGATGGGAAAAGGGAAGGGGGAGGAAAAACAACAAGGCAGATGTTATTCAAGTCGGAAAAAGAAAAACGGGCAAAAAGGAATACCAAAGAAAATAAGACCAGTTACTCGGGGAAGGCTAGGGTTAAAAACATTCACTCCACTCCCCCAGTTACTTGCTTTGAGCTTGCTTTGGCTTTCCTTTTAGCCCTTAGTTTACTAATGCATATGCATTCATAGTTCGTTAGGATTTGTAATCTGTTATTGTTATTAAGCAGCTCTAACTTCAACTTAATTTGGTAGTCGCACAAATAAATCTAAATAAATGTTAGAACAAGAAGTGGTTAATTTTATCAGGTTTCATTAATGAACAATACTGAAAGCTATTGCAAAGGGTTCAGTGCTCTCAAGTGGCAGCTCTGCTAATTTAGTCATTGTCAACTCATCATCATACACTTTATAATATACATACTTTTTGTGTGTTACAGCAGGGAAGAGACTGTTCACGATTACTGATTTCTACTCTTCTTTATGACCACCTGTATCTAAGCCCCAGTGTTTTAGATGTGGTCACAGAAAGTAATACCCTAACATATGACTTAAGCCGGCAAATGGCATTTGGCCTAGGGTTGACTCAGTTACTAAAACTACCATCACTTCTGTAAGCCCATTGTAAGCTGATGTTATTTTTGACGTTAGTATTTTTGAAGCTAGTTCAAATAAAGAGGCTCACTGCCAAAAAATGCTTGCAAGTGGGACTTTTACTTCAGGGAAATCATATTTTGTACAAACCATTGGCCTGGGTGATATAGGTGAACTCTTACAGTAAGTTAGAAATGACTAGAAAACTCTGCACACCCCTGATAATAAGATAAAATAAATGTTGTGTGAGTATAGCATAAATGTCAGTGAAAATAATGTGATGTTTATCTTCACTTAATTTAATATTAATCACCCAATTGAGACCTTATAATGGAAAAAATAAATTGTCATTTTAAAAAATCTTAATAAAATCTGAAATTAGGAAGATTCAAAGAAAATATCATCCTTTACATATCAGATCTTTTTCTTACTATCTCAAAAATGAAGAATTTGGCTTTCTTAATGAAACAGCTTTCCTAAGTCTTCTCATTAATAAGTTAAGTCATTAGGCCCCTGTGGGAGATATGGTAGGTTGTTCAACATCTTTGTCAACTTTCTTCTAAGATTCTTTTCTGGAAAGCTTAAAAATTACATTTAATATGTACTCTTGCCACTAGGGATCCTGATATGATCTATGTTCCACTATTTAGAAATGCTAGATTTGGTCACATGGCAGAGACTTGGAGCCTCAGGCACTGGCTGTGATGCTATCAGTTGTAGCAGAGGTGTGATAGTGGAGCTTCCTTACTTACCATGGGAGCAACAGCAGCTGCTTTAGCAGTCGTATCTAGAAGCTCAAGGTTGTTTTTTCAGCCATCTCAAATATTCTAATAGCTAATTTATTATATACTCGTTATAAAAGTCATAAACACATTCTAATAAATCCCTTTCTTATTGAACTAAGATGGATTTATTTTTTGCAGCTGAATCCTGACCAGTGCAGTAGCCCTTGAAGTGGGAATTATTATTAGTTTCCTTTCTCAAAATCTAAAGAAACATTGTGATCATAAATATCTTCTAAGAGTGTTTTAGGCTTCCTACATTGGCCTATCACGTCTCTTTCTCCAGTATTTTAGCACATTCTTATAGCACACTATACAACTCTCTTTCCTACTTCCTTATATCTTCTTTTATAGCTCTTAAAGAAAACAAAATCATTTGAGTTAGTATGTTCTGGAATGTTAACTTGGCTCTTCTCCCAACCCTGGACCCCTATCCCAGATAATGTTCAAATAGGCCATACTATTTTCCTCCATTTGGAGGCTTAATTGTATTCTGATAATGGTGAAAGCTAGAGTGGGAAACACAATTTTCCAAAATGGACATTTTCTTTGAAGTGGTACTACTAGTTCTAGTTGATATATGAAATTTCTACATAGAATACCCAATTCAGTGAATGATATTAATAGTTACTCAAGAAAAGTAAGAGATGGAAAATTCTACAATGCCCTATGTACAGCTATGGCTCTGAGGAGGGGGCCTAAAATCCATTTATCTAAGTATGCCTTCACATGGATTTGAAGTAAAAAATAACTGGCAATGTCCTGGGTCTGGGAATACATGCATTTATTACTTAATAGAAACCATCTAGAGAATATAGCATTTAAAAACTTGTTTTCAGAGCCAGCATTTTGTAAACAGTTTTGGAGTGGGTGTACATAAAAATCTCAAGGAATTACTTTGATTTTTCTTTTAAGTTGTATAAACTAAATTCTTTAGAATCTTTTAGTGGATCTAAGTTTAATATCTGTACTAAGTTTCCAGTGCTGCATAACAAATTACAAAAATAATTAGTGGTCTAGAACCACAACTTCTGGATCCCTGACTGAGGCCTTTTAACTGAATCTTTTAATAAAGAGATTTGATCTGTGAAGTTCAGATTTGTTTGAGGGGCTGCACTTGGGGATATGGAGGGCCACATGTGCCCTTGAGGCCTCATGTTCCCCACCCCTTGAGATCATCCAATGATAGGCTTCCCAGAATACATCCTATTATCTAGCTAGGTCTGACTGTACAGGGAAAGTACTTTATTTGACATAAAGTAGAAAGTAATGAGTAAAAGAATATTTTGACAATGCATTATTAAACTCTGTGTGTGTGTGTGTGTGTGTGTGTGTGTGTGTGTGTATCTGTATTTTAACAGATAACAGAATACCTGTGAAGGAATGGACTTTTAGACTTTTCTGAGTAACAGATAGCATGTAAATTTTTCAACAGATTCCCATGCTTTTATCTTCTACAGAATGTCTTGTGTGACCTAATAACTGGTACATATATTTGTGGTTCAAAACAATACCCTCTTTCTGGATTTAAAAACTGAGTTCCAGGAAGGCTAAGAGACTTGCACAAAATTATGTTGTTTGAGTTTCTGAATTAGAATATCAGACCCAGGCCTTCTTATTTCAAAAGCCATGGGTTTATATAACTCACTTCTTTTATAACTTAATGTCAAGTTAATGTAGGTGTAAAGTATTTAAAATAACAATGGTTAACAGAAACAAAGTGAGAATTTTTGATAAAGTTATACTGCATACTGTCATATCAGAGGAATAATTAAATAAATGTTTATCTATAACTAATTGTCAAAATTTCAGTCACCACTGAATTAATGGGAGAAAACTTTGAGAAAATTTTTAATCTTCCTTAATTAATATTTCTCCACAATAATTTAAAAATTGGAACACATTTTATAGTTTTAAGTGGAACTATTTTCTCCATAAAGTTTTTGTCTGTTAAAATACCTCCATTAAGTTATTTAAATGTTATAGCGTTACATGTCTACACACTATCTTTTCTGAAGTGGGTACTCAATAAATACTTAAAGTGACATAAGCATAGCTTAAGTCACAAAGTGTGTAGTAGCAGTGACTAGATCAAAAACGAGGGATTGTGCAGTCTCTTGGAAATTCAAACCATCCTGAAGACTGATGGTCTATGTTCTATGAAATTTCATCTAAGGAGATGGGTAAACACCATTTCCCCAGCTTATTAGGCTTTGAAGCAGAGCTGCTAGATCTGGGTTGCTCTGTCCAGGTAGATTTTTTTCTAGTATATCGAATATTGATTGCTTTTAATATGCTACTATGAATATAAGGAACAAAGGAGTCATCACAGACTGTGTCCACTAACCTGTATCTGGATCTCACATTTGTTATTACCTATTTGTTATTCATAAACCCAAGTAAAAACGTCTAAATGAAATCTTCATTTGTGCCAGTCTTACAGCACAAATGAAATTTAGTGGCATGGCTTAGTGCAGCGATTTTCAACCAGTGTGCCAGGAGAGGATCTTGGCCATGGAAATGTTTGAAAATCATTAATTAAATTACTTTAAATGTAAAAGCACAGTAAGTATATTCTTTTCTTTTACTTTTTTTTTTTTTTTAATCAACATAATTTAAGTGTGCCAGGGAAGTTTAACCATAGGTTCAAGAGTTCTATAGGCTCTGAGATTAAAAGGTTGAAAAACATTGCCTTAGTATAAAGCCAACCATCATTACTTAGAGAATGTCTGCAGATGTAGGGGTTGTAGAATAACAAATATAATCTGAGTAGGAATATAGTAATAATCTGAGTAGTAGTAATAGTAGTACTATTGTAGAATAACAAAAATAATTTGAGTAGTAACAAAGAAACTAAGTCTAGCATACTGGGAACTAAAAATGTCACTCAAAAACAATGTGAAATTTCTTTAAAATATTATTTCAACATGCAATTAAAGTAGGAGGTTTAGCATCTTGACTGAAAAAATACGAATATGAATTGGATGCTGACAAGTTTGACAATAAAGCAAATTACTTCTGCAGGTAACTCAACCAGAGGAGATCTACTGATGGGTGTCCTCAAACTTTTTAAACAGGGGGCCAGTTCACTGTCTCAGACCATTGGAGGGCCGGACTATAGTTAAAAAAAAAAAACTATGAACAAATTCCTATGCACACTGCATATATCTTATTTTGAAGTAAAAAAACAAAATAGAAACAAATACAATCACACCACCTCATGTGGCCCGCGGGCCACAGTTTGAGGATCCCTATATCAAAGGAGTTATTACAGAGTTTCCTAAGGTGGCTACTCCAAGAGAAAATGACTACCTAGTATGTAAGTCTGGGTAAGTTATCGTGTACCCATTTCTATATCTTTTGGCTGAAATAATTTAGCTCTCAAATCTCTGCACAGGAAGACTTCTTTATGTTGAAAGAAGAAATTAAATAGTAAGTATCACATGGTTTTATTTCAAGTTAGTTTGAAAATACCTATGGAATTACATTGATCTTTAGAGGCATCGTATTACTTACAATACTGTATTTATAAATCTAATATTTGCCATTTAAGCTGTTTAATAGAATTAATGTAATTGTCTTGTAATTCTTGTTTCCTCTGAGTCTATTTGTTTACACATCAGTTTTAATTGCTACATGTGAGCTCCTTAAAGTTAAGAACAAATTCCTTATTATTTCTCTTCCTCTATTACAGAGGGGCTAACTAAAGTTCCCAGAATTATATCATTTTAGTAGAAAAATCCATAATGCATTTAGAAGAAACACTTCCAACTCCCACTTTCCTACATAATAGCAGCATTTAGACTCCCACTGAAGGAAATGGTGAAGTGCAGCTGAGTTTCTTAAAAGTGTTATGAATATACGTGGATAGAAAAAAAAGGTGAAAGTGACATTATAAATACATAGGTCATTTCATTTTTGTATGAATGAAGGCACATATCTCACTTGAGAATACCAAGGCAGCATCACTTCTTTAAACATAAAAGACAAAAATACATATTCTTACAAACTGTTGAAATGCATCAGAGATCCTGGGTGTATTTCTTCAGCAACATCTAGAAACTGCATTTAGGTCTGGGGACACCGCCAGCTCATTTGATAAGTTTATGCTGAAGGAGGAGGCGTAAGGTTTGGGGGCTGGGTGAAGCTAGGTAAGAGATTCTGAAGTTCACTAAACAAATTCTGAATATATCTCCAAGCAATAATAAAATATTCATTTTATGTGTAAACTTCTTGGTTATAATCTAGGATTGTCATTTTTATGCTTTACAAAACTGGATAACAGGTATAGAATAAACAACTTTTCTGACTTTAAACATAATAGCAACTAGGATATAAAGTTGAAATCTAAGTATGGTAACAGTTTTGCAGTTTTGTGTTGCTTATTCTGTCTTTTTAATAGCTCTAGTGTATATAAAATAGAACCAGATACAAAAGCTAATCTTGCCTGTGCCCAAATGACTTAAAGAATCTTCCACTTGCAACTTACATTCTCCAGTTGAACTTGGGACACGGGTATGACAATGTGTATATTTCTGAGTTATCTGAAGTTTTCTATTACTTACCATACAGTATTTACAAATATTCTCTTAATGGAATATTAAGATAAATATTATTAATATTTAATTAGGTCATATTAGGTCAATAGCCACAGGTACCTTAAAAAATTAAACAGAGCCAACAACATTATCACACCAAAATGTCATGATCAAAAGAAAGTTTTGGTTTTCAAACATCTTTCCGCCAAAATATTTCATTAGGACAATTTGAGTTTCTTCTGTTAAAGCTCTGATGATCTGCTGTGCATTTGACTATGATAAGATCTACAGAGTCAACAAAGAAGTTATCTCAGGGGCAGGATCAAAATGATTCCATTTTTACTACTTAGTGACTAATCTACAATTCTCATCACATTGATGGGAGATATGAAGTCTATTATAGCATCAAATAAAAGGGAAAATCTTTTAAATAGATTCTACAAGAAAGAAAGAATATAAGAATAGTAGAATATTTCAAGATTTTCAGAGCTATATATGCAATACAAAGAATTGTCTACTAATAAAAGGTAAAATTAGGATCAGATTGTGTTTGTGAGCTTATTTTTAATACAATGTACAATTATAGGTTCAGGGTTTCATGAACAAGAATACAACATGCATTTTTTTTTTTGAAGAAAGGTTATAATAATTTTGAACATTCTATCCAGCAAATCATGGAAGACTGCCAAATTAGAATTATATTTTTGAATATGTCAGAGTTTGTTTTTCTATTAGCCCATCTAGTTATAAATGACTCAATCTTTTTTGCCTTCTACAGTGGTATCTGTCTTGTAATTTTTCAAGAGAAAATATTATAGATATTGCCAACTAATGAACGTCTGTGAAACTAGAATGATTTTTCAATGGAGCGTTGTTATTTTTTAATGGAGGTTATGATAACTTAAATGTTACCTTAGAGAAAAAAAATCTTGACATTAGAACACAAATTTAGAAAGTTCACGTACTGTGAAGACACATCTTAATCAAGCAGTAACTGATTAAACAGTGTATCTTGGTATTTATTTTTCATCATTGATGAGTATTTTAAAAGCTCTTTATGTGCAAAGATGCCAAAATTTTTCTTAAATGCCTCTAAAGATCAATGGAATTCCATAGGTATTTTCAAACTAATTTGAAATAAAACAATGTGATCCTTACTATTTAATTTTCTTCCTCATGGATTTGGATTGCTCTAAAATTTATTGGGCCTTAACTAACATTATTGCCAGGACAGAAGAGAGGAGAAGCATATTGGTGCTGAAGCGAGACAAATGTAGACCCAAGTCTGGCTCTGTGCCTTTGGATCTGGGCAGACTTAGCTCATCAGTCTATCTAAGCCACAATTTCTTCACCTACAAAGTAAGGATAATATCATTGTCCACCTTTATAGGGCTGCACTGAGGATTAAATGAGACAGTGCACTTAAATCCCTCCACACAGGGCTTAACAGAGTGACTACACTCTATACATGTTAACTGGTGTTAGCATGATCTTCCAGGGCAGCTCAGAAGATTAGCTAAAGTCTTATTCAGAGTATAAGCATTGGTAATACTTTGGTCTTTTAAAAATAGAGTTCCCAGGATCTCATTTTTCAAATGAAATTAGTTCCCATCCTAAAACCAAAGCAAAGGCCTAGGATCTTAGGACAACTATTTTATAACTTTCAATGTATTGTAGCATAATTATTACAAAGTGCATTTTTACGGTACCATGTAGTACAGAGTGCTAGCTCCTACATTATCTTATGTGATGGTAGCAACCATCAGGCAGGTAAAGCGAACAGTGCGTATCTCCAATTGACCAATGATAAAAACAGGTTGACGATGGTTGGTTTCTTGAAAAATCTCCCAGAGCTGGTCACTAAGAAAACGAAATGAACCAAAATAATTCTCTATTTATGGAGGAATAAAAAAAAAAAGAATGCTACATTATTTACCAATAGTTATTATCAGTTAATTTGTTAAAAGGTAAATGCAAGTTTTCATTCAGAAAGGGCCTCTGCGGTAATCTGTGACCATTTTTAAAGCTGAGTCCCTTTAGAACAACTTTATAGGGAAAGGCTGGCCCTGCACTTAACACTGGGAGAGTTATCAAAGTGAGCTTACAGAGATCCTGCTCTCAGGTAGTTTAAAAACCAACTGGAAAAACTCCCAAAAAGCAAAAACAAACAAACAAAAATATAAACAAAATGACCCTTAAAATATAGAGCTAACTATAAAAAAAAGTAAATATTTTTAAAAAGTGGATTCATAAGAGAAGACTAATGGTGACTAGGAAAAAGGAACAATTACAAGGAGGAGGGGACTGAAACAATTAATAAAAATAATTCTGTTGTAATTAAAGAATTGCTCTATTATAGAACTTTGCAATTATCTGATAAGAGACAACTATAGTTGGAACCCAGCACTTCTACCTACCCTGTCTGCAATAGAGAAAGATTTACGTTGGTCATCTTTTTTGAGTCTTGTCCATCATAATACACTTAAATGTAAATAATACACCAGTAGGTCCTACTATCCAGAGAGGTTTTTCCAGACTAAATATTTTTTCTATATTGTAAATGTTCATAAATGATATTACACACAGCTCTGGTGGCTCACACCCATAATCCTAGTACTCTGGGAGGTTGAGGCAGGAAAACTGCTTGAGCTCAGGAGTTGGAGACCACCCTGAACAAAAGTGAGAACCTGTCTCTACTAAAAACTAGAAAAATGAGCTTGGTGTTGTGGCAGGTGGTGCCTGTAGTTCTAGTCAGGAGGCTAAGGCAGGAGGATCACCTGAACCCAGGAATTTAAGATTCCTGTGAGCTGGGCTGAAGCCATGGCACTCTAGCCCGAGCAGCAGAGTGAGACTCTGTCTCAAAAATAAAACAAAACAAAATAGATATAATTCAGGACTTATACATATATTATTTATTGGAAAGTAAAAGAGCAAGACTTTTTGAGGAAATTTTCTTATTTGCTTTTAAATACGATCTCTATCAAAGTGATTTCTGGAGGAAATGTCTCAAAGTATGTTTCCAAAGAGTACTATAACAATTATAACAAAATTAAAATGTCATTGTGCCTACACATACTTTTTAACTGAATTTAAAAACATTTTATATTCAGTAACACAAGAGAATACTATTTTCTTTTCAAGCAAGTTACATAATTGTGGAGTAGTTTGTTTCTCACATTACATATTTTAAGAAGTATATATATTCTTTAAGATACGATTGTAAGAGGGACTGACTTTACCTAACAAATACAGTCAGTGTAACCTTGTTTCTTGTACCCTCAACGAATCCCCAACAATAAAAAAATAAAATAAAATAAAAAAGAAGTATTCATATAATTTTATTTTGTTCGCTCCATATTTATTGGAACAGTATATCCCATATATTTAATATAATAATGAAGTCTGTCTCCCCCATCTCAAGATTTCTGTATGCTCAATAGAGGTCTTTTTAAAACACACAGTATGATTTTTTTTAAATGTACAACCATGTATTTTGACTTGCTAAATGTTAATAACAGATCTTTTATAGAAATATTATACTTTTACCACATACCATACTCTTAGGCTGTCTAGAAAGGTTTTATGAGTTTTTTTCCAGTGATGATTTACTTTCTGATTAAAATAGGACAAGACGTACTGCTTCATGTGCTATTTTATCCATGGGATAGACTCTGGCTTATAAGCCAACCAAAACTATCTACTCACTTGAAGATCTACAAGTGAAAAATATAAAACTTTCTAAATATGAAAAATTTATTATTTAACAACTCATTAGTTGTTATTAAGCAGGGATTTTTTTTCCTTTTTTTGTAAGTGAAAGACATCAAGACATAGGATGTGAAGTATATTTATGTGTAGTCAGTTATGCAGATGGACCCTAAAAGCAGCCATTCACCTTGGTTCTTCAAATTGAATACTACAGCTCACTACTTAACAAACAGGGTCACAAGTCCCAGTGCTTGTAATAATGTGCAGGGTCAGACATCTATATGAGTAGCTGTACTTACCGAGTAATTTGGCAGAATGTGAAAAATCAATGGTCGGGAATCATTATCTTTTAAGATGATGCATTTATTTTCATAAATCGTCAAGTGAGCTAAATAATTACAGGGAAGCCAAATGGCCTTTACTAATTCATGTTCTTAAGTAAGGTATTCTCAAGTGAATTAACCAGTTTTAGCTATCAAACATTAATGTTAGTGGAGGATGAAAGCCTCTTGTGTGCCAAATCAAGGCGCAGACACAATGAGAAGGCCAATTTTCTTTCTCTCTCTTTTTTTTTTTTTTTTTTTTTGTCGTTTTTGACCAGGGCTGGATATCGACCCGCCACCCTCAGTATATGGGGCTGGTGCCCTACTCCTTGAGCCACAGGCACCCCCCAAGGAGGCCAATTTTCCCTCTTTGTCATAGAGATTTTAACCTAAGACTTATGAAATCTTCCAAAGAGAACATTTAATATCTAGGTGCAGAGGGCTTTTCAGTACCAATGAATTCTGAACTGATTGGAAACAGTTCAGAATTAGAAGATCCGTTACCATATAAATCTGAATACAGGTTGTTATTAGTTTTGTAATAGCATATGAAGTATAAGTAGTATCTAGTACTCAACAAATTTATAAAAGTAAACTAAGCATATCTGTTAACATTGATGCAAAATTACCTTTTATATGCTCATTGGAGTTGATCGAATGATCAACTAGTGGACAACAAGTTTCTGCTAGGTGTGTGATATATACCTTGAGACTAGAATTTGAAATAAAATTTGAAAAGAACCCTCCTTGTTTGGAGAAAGAAAAATAGAAACGTTCAAAAGTGCCCTGTGACTCTGAGCACCTCCTTAAAAGATGTGTAGAGTTGAGAGTTGACCAGCACTACACACTGACATTTCGGAAGGCCCTCTCATCACTGTAGGGCTGGACAGTAGAGTGTCTGTGTCTCACCAGCAAAAGGACATCTCAGACATTCTTGAAATGCTTCACTAGACATTTGGAAGTACAGCATTGCCTTCAGAAAGCACTATTTCCTCTTGGACTCTTTACATATTTTTCTTCTTTTGCTCTGAGAAAAAGATTTTCTTCTTTCTGTTTTGGGAGCTATAGAAATCCAGAGTTTTCCAAATGCTAGATTAGGTTTCAGGGAGATTTACTGAGTGTCTCTCTAATATGCAAATAATTTAAAACTTAATAGTTACCTGCCATCCCATTTTTTCCTTATTCTGTTTTTAAAAGTGTTTCCTTGCCAAAATATATTATTTCATAAAAATAATTAGAGAGCTTTCAATCATAAAAGCATCAAAGCCTTATCCCACAAATTTTGAAAAGCATAGGTAATGATAAAAATGAAAAAACAAAACAAAACAAAAAAACAAAAAACAAATTGTCATTGCCAGGGATAGCAATTCATGACATTTGGGTATTGGTCACATTTTCATAATTTCTTCCATATATATCAGACCAAGTAAAATCTGGATTATCTGAATGAGAATTTTTCATAGTAGGAACACTCTGGGAGGTCACATTCTTGAGAGTCTCCTGAGTCGTGGATCTGCCTTGCTTTGGGATCTGTGGCTTATTCTTTGATACCTCCTCCCACTTACTGATCTAGATTTACTGACACAAATTATGTGATTATATGTGGACCTGATTTCTTGCCCCAGGCCGAGGGTGTGTGCTATAAAATAGACATGTGCATGGTGGGGTTTGGACCAATACTCTGGGTGAGTAAGAATGACTATTTGGGACACCGAGGGCAATGAAATCATCACAGGGGTCGGTAACTGTGGGAAAGCAGGGCTTGACACCTGGAGATAGTGGAAGAGCTAGTAAAATAGTAGATCCATGCAAATCTTGAGTGCTCCCAAAGGAACAAGACGTCATAATCATGGAGTCAGAGAGTGGTAGCAAATGTTCAGAAAAGCTTCAGTAACTCCTAGTGTTGGTGACAATTTCTAATATAACATTTATAATCTAGCTCGGTGCCCGTAGCTCAGTGTGTAGGGCGCCTGCCACATATACTGAGGCTGGCGTGTTGGAGCCTGACCGGGACCTGCTAAACAACAATGACAATTGCAACCAAAAATAGCTGGGCATTGTAGCAGGTGCCTGTAGTCACAGCTACTCAGGAGGCTGAGGCAATAGCATCACTTAAGCTCAAGAGTTTGAGTTTGCTGTGAGCTGTGAAGCCACAGCACTCTACCAAGGGCGACGTAGTGACACTGTCACAAAAAAAAAAAAAAAAAATTATAACCTTATGTGAATTATCTTGTCTGGCAGAGTGTTTTTGTATTTCTGCTGACTGGCAACTGTCATTTCTATTCACTTCTACTTATCTAGATGGAAGTTTCCATCTTGAGACACAAACTTTGTTATGTCTTCTCAGAAATGCTTAACTGCTCTCTTATTTTTCAAAAATTTTCTGTGGAGATAAAAAGTCTCACAAGGCTCCCCAGGCTAATGTCAAATTCCAAGGCTCAACTTGGGCCTCCCACTGTACCGCCACGCCTAGCCTTACTCCTGTTTTCCCTGGTATGTATCCACTGCTCCATTTTTAGAGTTGGATATCAGAATCCAGAAAGTCAGGGTGCAAAAACTTCCTCCCAGTGGTGTGAACCTCAAGCCACAGAAAGCAGGATTCCAGAGGGGAAGCTATGAGGCCTCACCCTTGCTGGTTGTTACCAAGGTTCCCCATGCAGAGCGAGACACCTCACTGTTGCTTCCTTACATAGCAAGGTTCTCAGAGACCCAGAATAAGAAAAACCTCATCACCACTACAGCGTAAGCTCCTTAAGGGTCAAGACTGTGCCTGCAGCTATCGTGTTTACTAGTCTATAACAGTGCTTGGAGTGTAAGAGGTACTCAATAGGTATTTGTCGACTGAATAATGAATGCATTTTCTCAGATGACTTCAGCAATGTCTAGTCATAGTGAAAATTTCTAATTTTAATATTTAAAATTCTAGACTGGTTCTCTCTCACCTTTTCTCCTCCATGAGAGGGAGACCCACTTCTAACTCTCTTTGGACGTGCTCTTGGCTTTTTCTTTGTTCTTCCTAAATACTCTTCCCCGCCCACCTTTCCTTCTCCCACTCCATGCTCTCTTCTCTCTCATCTCCGTCCCCCTTGCCTATCTCTAATATAAAATAAACTTATACTTTTATATCCTAAAAAACAATCTAGGATGAATCACATTTTCCGGTAGTGGATTTTCCAGCAGTAGTGTTTTTGGTGATTAACAGGTAAATGTTGAATGTTAAATAGAGCTATACATGTATATCCCCTCAGCACCAAAAAGTTAAAGACAAAAGCCAATAAAATGGCAAAGTTACCATTTAGAAACTGGTTGCCAGTTTGGAAGCACAGAGCAATACTACTAAGGTATCTACTTTAGGAAAACTTCTGCTAGGTTTCCAAAGGTCAACCCTACTTTTTTTTTTTTTTTAGACAGAGCCTCAAGCTGTCCCCTTGGGTAGAGTGCTATGGCATCACAGCTCACAGCAACCTCCAACTCCTGGGCTTAAGCGATTCTCTTGCCTCAGCCTCCCAAGTAGCGTGGACTACAGGTGCCCACCACAACACCCAGCTATTTTTTGGCTGTAGTTGTCATTGTTGTTTGGCAGGCCAGGGCTGGATTCGAACCCACCAGCTCTGGTGTATGTGCCTGGTGCCTTAGCCACTTGAGTCACAGGTGCCGAGCCAAGTCAACCCTACTTTTAAAAGCTTGGTTTTCTGTCAGGTGCTAGAGAGCAAAGAGAAATGTACTTATTTTATTGGTAGCACCTCATATTTACTTGCCTAGCACTTCATTTTTCATACAATACCTTTTATTATAGAGGGTAAAAGGCAGTTTTCTCCTGAATTTTAAAATAATGCATCATGTATAATTCATAAAAACTGCCAGTAGCATCGACAACCTCCTCTGGTATTTGCCCTACTTAAGAAATGTCACATATTAGACTTCTGTGATAGGTCTTATACCTGTTATTAGATGCACCTGACCTTGTCCTACTGCCACTTCCATCACCACCAACAATCATCTGCATGTTTAAGATTTTTTGGCTGGCAATGTCAGCAGCTATTCTTTTCTCATTACACTTTTACGTTGTCATAGAGACATGGAAGTAGATGAATGGAGATTTCACATATGGAGTTCCTGAGAAAGGAATAATACTAACCACACTATTCTATGTCACTAAGTTTGTTTCTGAACAATGGCATGAAGGTCAAGCTCTTGTACTTGAATTTTAAGGGACGCTCAAAGACCATAGGACGAGTTTCTAGTAGAAACTCTCGTGATGTGCTTTCTATCACAGTGGTTCTTACAGTATTGTCTCTGTACCAGCAGCAGGAACGGCACCCTAAAGACTTGTTAGAAATGCACATTCTAGGACTCCATCCCAAGACGGAGCTGAATGAATTAGTATGTCTGTATTCTGTGTTTCAGCGAGTTCTCTTGGCTATTTTGATGTCTGCTAAGTTTGAGAACAACTTCTCTAGGATGCCTTTGATAAGAAAAATTAAGGTGCTCTAGAATCCAGAGATAAATTAAATACAGGATTTTCTACACAAAAGTATTTGAAAATCTAAGGTATAGAACAGTGTTCTTAAGAACTGAGTTTGAACTACAGTACCTGCAGAGGAGATACTTATTAAAAATACACACCTTGACCTCACCCAAACCTAATGAACTTGAGCAGTTGGGTGAGAGCTGATTGCCCGTTAAAAGATACATTTGGTACCAACTGCAAAAATAAAGTACATTACATGTTAACATTGGTAATCTCTGGATGATGGGACCAAGAATGATGTTTATTTTCTACATACTGTTTGAATTTTCTGAGTTAGATGCACTGATTATATATTGCTTTATAATAAGAAAATAAAAGATAATTGTTTAAAAAGATGTTAGCATGTAGAATAGTATTGAATCATCTTGAGGACCTGAGAACTTGGGAGATTTATGTGTTTTCCTTATATTATCATAGCAAAGTGGTGAAGTGCTGAGATACTGTGGTAGGATTGCCTGTGTTCATATCCTAGAGGCTTATCAGCCATGTAACTCCTTCTAAGAAGTTCAGTTTCCTTATCTCTTAAGTAGAAGAATGTCTATTCATAGAGTTGTTCTAAAAATCAAATGAAATTACTTAGTGCAGTGCTTAGCACACCCTGAGAACTCAAAATGTTAGTTACCAGTGATACAAGGTTGTTCATATTTTATGGTTATTTATGACAGTATCTTTTAAGGCTAGACTTAGTTTCACTTTCTATAAAAGTCAGAATAAATTTTTATTGTAATGCTTTAAAAAATGACAAGCAAACTGCCATGACTGTAAATGGAAAGTGTCCCTCCTCTTCATGGACAGAACCCTTAGCCTCCCCTTCTCCCCTTGGATTCCCAATCCTTCTATCAGCCTCTTGTCCAGCCCAGGCCTCTTCTTCTCCTTCCTCTTGTCAAATAGCTGCATCTCAGCACTGCTTACATTTAGTGCCCCAGGCCTTCATATTTCTTTCCACTTGTCTCTCTTTCAGTGTGGTGTCTATTTACCTTTGCCATTTTTTATATGATTCCCCCAAAATTGCAGCTACCAATTATCTCTCTGAATTTAATAAATGGTGCTAAATTCCCCTAGATTTAAAGTTTAGCATTCCCCTGCTATATTTTTTCTTGGATACAAAGATTGGGTTTCTGAAGCTCTGTCACATAAAACACTTCTGAGTCTCAGGTTATGAATCAATGAAAAAAAAAACACTATTCTTTGTCTTCTCCATCGAAGGCAGGGACTGAGGCTGTGCCTGCTGTACCCCAGCTGGGTGCTCCAGCAGCTGCTGATTGTAGATCTGGAGCCCAGCTATACTTTTCTTTGTTAAAGGAAGATTAGTATGTGCCAAAGGCCTAGAATCACCTGATTGTTGTTGGTATTTTTGTTTTGTTTTTTCTTTTTCCTTCCAGATTTAATTTGAAAATTGTAAAGCATGGAGAAAAGGAGTGTAGGAGAGAAATCCATCAACTTTCTACTTTCTGTAGCACTGTTATATTCTTTTTTCTACTGAAGGCAGTGGTTTTAATGTACATGAGTGTCACCTGGAGAGTTTATTAAAACACAGTTTTCTGGGTCCGACCTCAGAGTTTCTGATTTATTAGGGCAAGGATGAGACCTGAAAATTGTCATTTCTTATTATTTCACGGGTAGTACTGATGCTGGTAGTTCAGAGCCCTCACTCAAGAACTACTCTTCTAAAGAAACTATTCACAGATTTTGAGAACTTGGTCTCCCTGAATAGAAAAGAAAGTTAGTATTAACTATGTTAGGGATATTCTAATCACACATTTCTCTTGTGCTCTCTCTTTTCTTCCTCCTGCTCATTATTACTCAGATTATTCCTGACTGAGAAAGAGAGAGCAAGAGAAACGTATCATTAGAGGGCTTCTAACATAGCTAATACTAACTTTCCTCCTCATTTAAGGGGCCAAGAAAGTAACTCCTCCCATACTCAGTAAATGTCTAAATCTTATCAAAGTAGAATAAAAAAATTTCTAACCCTAATCTTAGATTGATTACCAGTTTACCAATGACTATAATTTTAGCAGCAAAATGAAAAATTTAGCTCTACTGATGCCAGCCTCTGTATTCCTACCTACTTATTTTTCGCTGCTACACCTTTTCATGGTTGATGTCTATGGTTCATTCCCACTATAAGCTCTTGCACTTGCTGTCTCTACTGCCTAAAACGTCACTCATTCTCTGTCCATCCAAGTTTATAACTTCCTTCAAAACATGCCTTCCTAAGACTCAATTCTTCCAAAATGTCTAGAAACTTTGACTCACACAAAAGTTCACTTGCTTTGCTTTCCAATGGGTAAACACAGTTCATAATTCCTTTATTTCATTTCCTTCTATTTTCTAGTATCTTCTGGCTGATTTGTTTTTCTATTTTTCATTTCGCTATCTTCTTTTGCCCATGGCACTCCTGCCTGAAAGCAGAAGATTATGGAGGAAATTGCAAGTAACAATAGCATCTCCTGTCACTGCCTGAGCTTCTTGGCAAATGAATAGGGGCAGCCAGGTTATACCTGAACGGGAGAACATAGAATAGGGGCAGCCAGGTTATACCTGAACGGGAGAACAAGAGGAAGCAGGAAAGCACTAGACTTTGCTTGCTGGCCTCTAAGTTAAAAAGTCCATGTTTTCACTGCCAGCAGTGACAAGATGGCCCTAAAATTCTTGGTTCCAGAAGTTCCAGGTCCTAAACTTAAATTCCTTCTTCTCTTCCAGTTACTATGCTCAGGAAGGCTGTTCAGCCAGAAGTGTACTGGCTTTTGTTTTGTTTCAATTTTTACTTCAGAGTTCAGAGAATATAGCACAAGTACTTTAAAGCAACATCTGGTCTGTTTACTAACATAACATTATAAAACACAATTTTAAAAAAAGAATCAGATGACTGGGCCCCAGGACAAATCTCAACCACAGATTATCACTTCACACTCATAATTACCACAATAATTTGAGCATGGAATAAATGCCAAATGATTCAGGCCGGCCAGCTTAGATTCTCCTGCTGTGCCAATGAATGTTTCAGGTGCAGTTTAAGATTACATTTCTGTGAGTATCGAAAGTACAGCAAGAATCCCCATGAAGCTGGCAATAGCCGATAAACTTAGGAACCCAAGGATTCCAGGAAAAATATATATTCAGTATGTTTTTTACTAAAATAATTTATTTTATCAAATCACTGGTTTTTACATTTTTACTACCTCCTTTAGTGATCCTTTTTAAAGTTTCATGTTCAGCATGTTTACCCAACAGCTCAGGCAGAAGCTAGATAACCATGCTCTGCCTGATCCTTTCTGTACCTTTATCGAGCCAAAAACCTCTGTGACGGTCTTGAAGCACCTCCTGCAAACCCCTAGGGCTTCACAGAGTAGAGTTGAAAAGGAAACAATAAAACTTTCTATTAGAATACACCTACTGATTTATAGCAAGAGTAACCACTGTAAATACTCACTTTAAATATAAAGACTCTAGTATATAATCCCATGTGTATTTCTCTCCATACATTCACATGAAAGTTAGATTTATTTAAGGAAAGAAGGAACAATTTTATTATAAACCAGCTTGTGAACAGATGTCTGTCAATTCTGAACATTTAAACCTGTATTTTTTGGAGGACTCTGCCTCCAAACTATGTAGTATGCAAAAATATATATAGAAAATAAATTACCCTGAAATATTACTGCAAAAGCATTTATCTAACACTCTGTAATGTGGTATAACAAAAAGAGAGAGCTATAAAGATACGGGGTGAAATTCCAATTCTGTCACTTACTAGCTGTGTGACACTGCAAGACTTTCAACCTCTCTGAGTGTCAGTTTCTTATTTTTGGTTATAACAGCACATTTTAGAGAAACGTGAGGTTATCAGAGTCAAACACAGATCTTTTCCCTTTTGCCTGAACTTGCTGACAAGGCTAGACACAAACTCTTCACATTTTTCTTCAACTTTCTGTTCTTTGTCTCATGAGTGATTAGCTAAGATTGGAACTTTTTTTTTCCTTAAACTAGCTAGTCACAGAGACAATTAGTTCTCTAATTCAGCTAACTGATTGAGGTCAACCCTGGTTGCCACTGTTTGTAATCCCCCCATCTGTAACTTTTCAAATCCTTCCTATAAAAGTCTAATGCAACATCACTTTGCAAAGACCCTCTGATCTTTGTTTTTTTGTCTATTGTGTTTCCCTGCCCTTTTTTTTTTTTTTTTTTTTTTTTTAATTGTTTCAGGTTCATTGAGGGTACAAAGAATTAGGTTATACTGATTGCATTTGTTAGGTAAAGTCCCTCTTTTAATTGTGTCCCACCACAAAGAGGTGTGTCATACACCTTAAACCCCCATCCCCCTCCAACCTCTCCTCTCCTCGTTCCCTCATTCCCTTACTCCCACATTGAATTGATTTGAGTTTTTCTCTTCTGAGGGTATGTATTAGATCATTATTCAATTCTAATATGAAGACTCTCTTTGGATCTGGGATGCTCTCCTTTTTGGAATGGCTTGAATAAACTTAATCTCCTCACTTTTGTGATTTTAATCTTTGACAATATCATACATTTAAAAGTGCTTGACATATGAGTAGTCATTGTAAACCTTTATTACAGACCTTCTATAAACAGTGCTCTGAATATAACCCATGTCTGGCACAGAGATAAGCAAAATATATTTTCTGCATTGGTATCTTCTGACTCTAGTATAGTTCCACATTTTTTATGGCATGAAAATCTTACTTTTGTTAAGCTTTTCTGACTCCTGTAATGATAAGCTAATTCTGGAAGATCAGTAAACAATATGAATTAGTTCACAAACTATTTTAATTTGAATCTTACAGATGTATATTTGTAAAAACTAAAAGATTCAGCTTCAATATGCATACCAATTCTTTAAGACCTAGTTGAGATGGCTTTGTCTTCATGAAGCTTTATCTTTTGCAGTCAGAAATAATCTCTATTCTTTGTGCTCCTGCTTGCATTTTCTTTGTACCTGTTCTAATAATCTTTTGCTCTGTGGTCTGCATTAGTCTTAGTTGTACGTGTCATATTTTTCTCCCTAGATTTTATGATCCCTTCCTTATTTTCCTTCTTTCTTTTTTTTTTCTTTTTGTTCGTTTGTTGTTGTTGTGTTTTGTTTCTGAGATAGGGTCTTGCTCTGTTGCCAGAACTAGAGTGCAGTGATGTGATCATAAAGTCAAACTTCTGGCCTTCAGCAATCCTCCCACCTCAGCCTCCCAAAATGCTAGGGTTATAGGCATGAGCCACTGCACCAGTTGATTTCATGTTTCTTGAGAACAGATACTGTGCTTCATTTTCTTTGACCTGGTGTCTTTGGCAGAGGAGATATTCAATTAGTGTTTGTTGAATTGAAAGAGTCTATAATACTACAAGGACTTTTCCAAAGTCTCTATACATAAGAAAAATTAACAAGTTCACACGACAACAGATATCATGGAACATGATCACCATGAGTGGGAGAGATGACTTTATGTGTGTGTAGAAAGAAGTGGCCAACATGTACAGAATATTTCCTAAATATTTTGTAAAATTTTGTAATAAATATTTTGTAAATAATTTATAATTTAAATAAAGGTACATTTAAGCTGCAACTTTCCATTTTCCCAATATATGGTGACTTTTGTAATACCCTGTATTTGATAAGGTAACCAGAAAGTATGCATATAAATACTTTATAAAATGGTTAAGGACTACACTTTGAAGACCAATTAATCAACAGAGAGTAGTTGAGAATGAGGTAAAAAAAAAGGGGGGGGGGGTAGGGAAGAGCATGAAAAGATTACTAACTATGCATTAAAAGATCTAACAAGGTAAAGCTACACAGGAAACATGCATGTTGGATAACTTTTAAGTAGAGAACTTATTATTCCAACCCTAAATGTCTTTGGTACATAAAGGTTTAAATAAGGCAGACTATAGTCTAGATCAGAGGTGAGGAACCTTTCCATGTGGGAAGGCTACTTTCACTTAGCTGTAATCAAATAAAGCCACATTCAAGACACTTACATTAGATATACTTAAAAATGTACATTATTTTGTAAAAATATAATTACTATGTACTTAATAATTAAAAAATGAAAATAACTTATTCATTTTAAAGTTAATTAACCTTTTAATGATGTGTCTGCTTTTTGTGGGAAAGCTTTTGATTATTTGGTTGTAGCATGGAGATCTATAGTTTCAGTTGATCCTCTGGATGAGCATTGCTCCTCTGTGACCGTAAGGGTATCTTGATGTGGGTCCAGTAGAAAAATGTAGATTTGAAGCAATAATACATTGAATAGCAAGAAAGTATTTGGGGGGATATTGCCAAAGGTGTGGGTATCTACTGCATTTGGATCTTTCTGAACATCAAACAATGACTGGGAGCTCAATCGACTCATTCTTTAGGAGCCTTGGTGGCATCAACCAGGTGAGGCTGAAATGCTAGTTTGAGTGTGATGTCGTGATTCTCAAAGTCAGTGAACTTTTCATTGTATTCTCCAATTAACAGGTCTCTGATAGCTGTCTGTGCTTCAAATGATTCCCATATATTGTCTTGCTTACCCATGACCTTTGCAAACTGGGGGAAATGTTCATCAAAAGTGCTTTTCAAAGAAGTATTTTGAAAAAAGACAGCTTTTTTCAATATGCTAGGATTCTTTGCCACTTATCATATATAGACTTAGTTTTACTTCAGAAAAAAAATTCAAGTCTTTTTTATTTGATGTGATACCACAGAGAAATGCTGCATTCCTATAGAAACCGTCTTTCAAAAATTCACATCACTGTTTCTGTTCTTCAAAAAAATTAACTATTAATTCTCACAAATATACAATTTTGGATAAGGCCTGTCCCTGTGATAGCCAATATACTTTACACTAATATGGCAAACTCAGTATGAACGACTCATAGTTCAACTTTAGTGTGTTATGAAACTGGGATGCTGTGTTGCATTTGCAGGAATATAGTTAACAAAACTTGTAACTTGTTGCAAAGTGTCACTTAAAATAGGGGCTTTAGCAAGGAGATTTTGCTGATACAAGATATAATGAAAAGAAATATGAGCATCTGGATCTGTTAATACTTTTTTAAATCTGTGCAATAAACCCTTCATGTTTTTCTGTCATGGAAAGTGCACTGTCCATATATACTCTCACAGATTTACCAAATTCCGTCCAACTTTCATGACATTTATCTTGAAAGTTGTTGAAAATGTCTATTCCTGTTCACATGGTGCCCAAAGCAAAGAAAATCTTCTGTCATGACCTGAATGAAGTATAAAACCTGTGCTTAGTCAGCAATATTGGTTGATGCATCCAAATATTGAGTAACAATTATTTTCCTTTTGAAGTATCGCATGAAGTTGTTCTAGCAAGTTGAAGGCTAATTCATGCTGATGATCATTTATGGTTCTCCTTGAAGAAGGCAGTTATTTGTACTTTGAAATGTTATCAGGGTCTGAGCATCTTACAGCTTTGACAATGCATTCTTTCATAATGTTTCCATCACTGAGTGGCTTTCCTTTTTCCCTGAATATATAAGGTATTTTATAAGTTCCTTCAGTGGAATTATTTCCAAGTCTTATTGCTACTTGAAAGTATTTTCTCTGCTTTTGCTTTTCACCTTTTTCATTTCTGTAATATACCTTTTTGTGTCACTCCCTCTAATTTATATAATGAGTATTATAATGCTGATGAGCATTGCATTTCTTTAATGTTGATATTGCAGTATAACAAAGCAAGGAAATCCTCTTATCTTTAGCAGAAACAAGATAATATTGCAATTCCCAATCATCATTTAAAAAAATCTAGTTTCTTCCTTCAGAGTTGTCTTGTTCTTCTTTGACATGATGCCGTTAAGCAGACAGAATTAAAAAATACTGTCTAGCTGTGCAATTATTCACAGATTCTACTTCAAACAGAAAAACAGTGCACCATTGTCAAAAGCTGATAAAAGACTGGCTTACTCAAACCCCATAAACTCTCACCAACCAGCCTTGTATGGTAGTGGCACCAGTCAGACAGGGGAAATTAGAACTAAGTCTTAAACCTAGCAGCCACCAATGCAGCTCTTATGGCTTACTAATGTTCTAATTCTGCCAGTCAATCTGGGAGGATTACTTCATTGAAACTTAGTCTCTGGTATTTTAAATACATTAATTTAAAAAATTAAAAAAAAAAAGACACAAATGTGTCAATTAAAATAAAACGATCTTTTTTGTAAAATTTGGATTCAATCAAAATGCTGCAGTTCAGGACCTAGAAGGGCACATGTGGCCTTAAGGCCATAGGTTCTCCACCCTGGCCGAGGTCTTTAGAACTTTTACATACCCTGGCAAGTTAGAATCAGGAAGTGGCAATAATGACAAAGTTGTGATACACAATGTTCCATTCAACAGCAGGTCACCAATGGAATGCTAATAAATGTTAATAATGTCTAAGGTGGAGATGTTCCCATCAAGGCTGATTTTAAACTATCATCAGGTCACTTAATGTAAATTTGGAAAGGAATGCAACAACTGGGTCTCCCCAACCAGTGAGAGCTGGTCCATCATACTCCAGCCGATTCCCTGTCTCTTTACTTTCCTTTTATTTATTTATTTATTTATTTTTTTAAGTCCCTTCCTGTTATAGTAGGTCTAGGGAAAAGGGCAGACAACGTGTAGGGTTTCACACAGAATTCTGTTCCTCTGTGTCCCCTTTGGGATTGTGTTTTGGGAACAGTGTGTCACTTCCACATCACACCTTCAATCTCACTTTTCAGTGCAACCTGAAAATTCAAGAATCACTTTGGAAACAAAATGAAAACCTATTATCTTCTTTTAGACTACTGATGTTAGAAAGATTTGCTTTACAATAAATTTTAGCATCAATTTGACAACATGATGAGAGTTTAGCATCTCTGAATCTTACAGAAACTAAGGAACTACACAGGGTAAAATCTGAAGCCACCAATTTACCAGAATTTTTATCTCTTTCACTATACCTATCTGTAACTTTTTAGCTACAAGTTATATATGTATCTTCTTAGCTGAGCCACCATTTGCTTATCAAAAATCTATTTGCTTGTTTTCTTTTAACACAAAATATACCAAAAGAAAAAGAAAAAAAATTGTGCTGTTCTGAGCACTTATGCAAATTAATAAGGGCTCAAATGCCTATGGCTAGGAATGAATCAGATCTCAAGATGTGCAACTATTAACAAAAATGTATTATAACAGCCCAGTCCCGGAACTTATTCAAGGGTTATCACCATCAGATGCATCATCACCCTGACATCTTTCAGCCTCTCTTGAGCTGGTGTAAACAATAAGCCCACGGAGTTTCCTGGCGTTATCTTCAAGGATAAGGCAGGCTAAATCCAGCTCTGTGCATCCCGGACTGTCTGTAACATTTAATGACACTGGAAAATCCCTAAGAAAATCTTCCCAGAATAACTCAGAGAGGTACCAAAGTTAAAAATAAATCTTATGTTCTAAGTTTAGGCTAGAATGGCTTGGCAGGGCATCCTCCCAGGAAGGGTTATAGAAGTTATTTTGGTTACAACTACATATTTAGAAACTTATGGGGTTATTTAGGTTCTTACTCTGCATCTTCAGAATTTTGTGTCCTTTTTTAAGTGACACATATAAGAATAAGAATTTTAAATTACAATTATTGAATAATTTTTCTATTTCCCTACTTGCACAGCTGCCACATTGGTGTGTGGTCTGGCATGATTGTCTATAACTGGCACTGTTAACAAAAAGGGACAGAAAGGGGACTGGCCTGCACTCTGAAAGAGCAGCAGCTGAAGAGAGGGCTAGGGTAGCTGGCAGGGTGCTAGTGGAGAGAGAGACATGCCTTTACTGCTAGCGCCCGCAAGAGCCAGTGGACCCACTACCATCATTATTAAGGCTTTCCTGGGAACCTCTGAGGGCACACACATGATAAAATCCCAGATGGTTAGACTTGTTTGCAATCATTACACCTAAAATATAATCACCATCAACAGAGCAAATTTGATACCAAAACTTAAAATGTTAGCACTGAGCACTAAGAAGCTGTGATATACTTGAGACTTATCTAGATCTTCGGCTGGCAATGGCTCTAGGCAGATTTGAATTGCATCATTTAAACTGGAACAGAAAATTAAGACTTATTGGATTGACTTTTTTTTAGGGTGTCCTGAGAATTTAGCTGCAAAAATCATTCAAGAAATCAAGAAGATATGAAGCCCTCAAGGGACACTTTAGTGGACATTTATCTTTTTTTTTTCCTAGATGCCTAGAATCTAAACCTTATATTTATCTGAGGAATTCTGCGCCTTAAGAGTTTTTTTTTTTTTTTTTTTTTACAGTATACAGTAGTTTATTAAATGGTCATTTGCATTATGTCTATAACAATGTATACACCTTAATTAAAAATACTTCATTGCCAAAAAAAGTGGTAATCCTTTTTTTTTTTTTTTTTTTTTATTGTGGAGAAGGGGCAGGGAAAGAAGGCGGGGGAAGAGGTGAGTGACAGGGTCGGGCCAGTGGCATGGTACCACATTGGCTGTATCTAGGTAGAGGCAGTTTCAGGCCGGGCCTTGCTG
>CAUYPK010086204.1:0-21463 GCA_963574355.1 Loris lydekkerianus | reverse complement strand
CAGCCACTTGCCAGTTTTCCACTGTTTTTGTCTTCCTCTTGGGGTCCAGAAGTCCCTTGCTGGCTCCCTGTATCCTCAAAGGGATGATCATAGGCAGATCCCACCGGCCAGAGATGTCTGGAGTCTTGTCTCCCCAGATTGCCCGTGCCCAGTTGCAGGGAAGCTGTTACTCAGCCGCCATCTTTAATCCCATCTCTCAAAGTCTCTAATTTTAAAAACCTATTCCAGTATGACATTGGAAACTGGTATGTGTGTCTGGGTGGGAAGACTAGGAAAGCCCCAACACTGGTCCTGAGTGCCCGCGCTATAGGGGTGCTTGGGTACTTGACACTACAGAGCCATGAGTCCAGAGATTGTCAGGATATAGGACGAGCTGCATCCTGTGCCCTGTGAAAGTCACCTGAAGAAAGCTGAGTGGCTGAGGGGACAGCTAAACACACAATTGGCTTTTCTTCCCAGGGAAATCCTTAGGGGGCTCTGCGCACATTTCTTCTGGATTCAATAGGGCCCTTAGTGAGATGGCATTGGGCTGTCTGATGATGGGGATATTATGGTTCTTTTGGAGCAGAAGATAGAAAGGTAATGCTTTTATTATCTATGCACATATACTTATTAATGAAAACATTCCAAATGAGTGATGAATTCCTGAGCTGTCCCTGTGGCAACTCACATAAAAAGTAGGCTCTAAGGGACTTGGTTCTGCTTTTTGCACTGATAGATACATGCATCTTAGAACTGTTAACTTGTTCCCCCAAATAAAGCAGAGGTGATGTAAGAGTTTTCTGTATCTTTATGTTCTATGTCAGCAGTACCAGGAACTCTTAGGCAGATGTTCATTGCTCAAAGTGTAGTTAAACAAAGATGCTAAAGGATTAGCTAAAACATTATCCATGTATTATCCTGGAGTGAGGGGTAATATCCACTAATAAAAGAGAAGATTAATCACAGAGCCTTTTGCTAAGCAGCAAGCTGGGGCCCAAATCATGTTTCAACATATTTCTTCACAGGGAGGCTGTTTTATCTCTATCCAAGGTGATATTGATAGCCATATGGAAGAAGTTTTCCTGGTCTCCAGAAGCACGTTAGCCTTCAATGACATGTTTTTATTCAATAACTCAACCCATCAGGTCCATCTGGAAACAGTTGTTTTAATGCCTCCTGTCTTTCATGGGATGCTTTAATAAAGACTGCAGAAATAATATAGTTTTCAGAAAGCTTGAGGTGTCCCAAAGTGACATTTACTGCCCTGATGACATTCAAACAAGTCTGAGACTTCTTTGGATGTTTAGGTGTTAGCAGAAGGAGCCAGAAGGCTCAGAGTTAGAGAATATTTGGTCTGGAAGGGCTTAGAGGACCTGTACCCATCTCTGGCTTGGTGAGATGTACCCTCTGGGGCTTCCTATCTGGGTGGTCTCCAGCCATTGTTTCTGCACACTCAGAGGAAAGAAAGCTCACTTACTTCCCAAGGCAGTCCATTCCCACTGCCAAGAAAGCACAAGGAAAGTTCTTCTGTTGAGCTAAAATATGGTCATGTAACATTTGGTCTGTTTCTGCTATGTAAAGCAACAAAGCATAAGTCTCTTTCTCTTTGATGGACCATACAGTCCAGATAAATGGATAGAGATACTGGGTTTGACCCCACTCCATCACTTAAGTAGCTGAGCAAGTAGAATCCCTCAGAATTTTGGCCTCCTGATTTCTTGGATGAAGATCAGATTCTCTATCACCTTGGCTATTGTGGGCTTTGGATCAAATGATGTAGCCATCCATCATGGTACTTGGCACATGGCAGGCATTTATTGAACATTCCCTTTCTCCTTCTAGTTGGCAGCTCTTCAAACACTTGAAGATGGCAAGTCTATTTTCCTTTGGTCTTCTCTCTTCCCAGACACTCTGCTGCAGATGAAAGGGATGAAAGTGGGGGCTGGGAAACATCAAAGTCAGTGTCTTCTAGAATGTGGTCATCAACTCGTGGTGAGAAGATTATTTTCAGTTAGCACATGGATGGTCATTTCACAATTTAAATATAAGTGTATCTACCTATCTAAATGATGGATTTCATAGCTGTCCTCTCTTATAGCAGATGATACTATTTTTCCATGTATGACAGTGACATAAAGTCTGCTTTAAAAATAAGTTTCCTTAAGAATAAAGGTGAGTCAAGTAAAAGCAAAGCTCTTACTATCATCGTGTTTAGAATCAAATGAATTTCCAAGCAAATCAAAATCTATTTCAAAAATCTCATTAGCAAGCTAGTCTAAAAAGGCTGCAACAGCATATGACTCCAACTATGTGACATTCTGGAAAAGACAAAACCAGTGAGACAGTAAAAGGATCAATGGTTACCAGGGGTTTGTGGGAGGGAGGGATGAATAGGTGGAACGTAGGGGATTTTTAGGGCAGTGAAACTGTATAATTCTGTAATAGTGGACATTTTTACGTGTTACATTTTCAAACTGGTAGAACATACAACACAAAGAGCAAAACCTGAAGTAGCCCAAGGACCATAGTTAATAACTGGTTGATATTGGCTCATCGGTTGAAACAAATGTACCATATTGATGCAGGATGCTAAGAATAGGAGGAACTGGGGGCTATGTGCAAACTCTCTGTACTTCCTGTTCAGTTTTTCTGCGGCCTAATATTGTTAAAAAGCCTATCAATTAAAAAAAAAAAGTCTCATTAGCTAGTCAAATTGCCAGTCTGTTTATTTGCTACCATTTCTCCATCTGTCTGGAGGCAATTTCATGTCAAAAACAAAATTGGTCACATTCCTCTACATAATGGTACTGTTATATGTAGTTATCTTCAATTACCAGCCTCTGAGATCCTCAGGCTCACAGCCTTAGAGGATACTTTGGTCCATTCCTCCCTGATTTACCAAATTTTGCTTCTGTCTTCACTCTGCCTGGAATCCCATCTCTGTAACCTGCACAGCTATCGCCCTGAGGAGGTCTCAGCACTTCAAACCTGGGCTCCTCCTACTTTGTCTTGGGTGGCCTTCTTATATTATTTCTCCTCTATTTCAAGATCTTAATGTTCAATTTCATCCCATTGCTTCTTTGCATTTTCAAGTCTCTGTTTCAGCCATCTGAATGTATGGAATGCTCAAAGACCTGGATATTACAGGTGCTCGCCAAGTCATGACAAGGACTTAGATGAAGAGCGGATACTAGCTCATCCCACAATGACAATTAACAAAGATAATTATGATGACTTATTGAGCACCCATATTGCCTTCTGTAGTATGTACTAGGCCAAGCCTCTCCTTCCTCCACTCATGGGCTGCAGCTCACAGGTAAGTTCCCTCCCTAGGAGCTGCCCTCCGTGAAGGCAGCCACCTCTCACCTACCCAGTGACTGGTGGATGAAGGGGTATGAGGGCCCCCACCTCCCTGCCTTGAAGCAGGACATTTTAGAAAGATCATTTGAGCACTAAAGCTCCTGTGGGCTCAGCCGCCCCATTGGGACTGCATCAATAACCTTCCTGCACACAGATCTCCAACTTGGCACCTGCCTCTTGGAGAATGAGCCTATGATAGCATCCAGGGTCAACTGGACTCTGTGCCCATGCTGTGTCCACTGTTCTATACTATGGTGCCAGTGAGTAGGGTGCTGGCCCCATATACCGAGGGTGGTGGGTGCAAACCCACTCCCAGCCAAACTGCAACAACAACAAAAAAATAGCTGGACATTGTGGTGGGCGCCTGTAGCCCCAGTTGCTCGGGAGGCTGAGGCAAGAGAATTGTGAAAGCCCAAGAGCTGGAGGTTGCTGTGAGCCATGTGACGTCATGACACTCTACTGAGGGTGGTAAAGTGAGACTCTGTCTCTACAAAAAAAAAAAAAAAAAAGAAAAAAAAGAAAAAAGAAAATAAAATAAAAAAGAGAATAATAATAGCTGCCTATTGTTAAATGGTTTCTAGGATCCAGGTGTCCTGCTAGGTATTTCATTTATGCCCATATGAATTCTGTACTTTACATCAAGCCTGTGACAGATGAGAATATGAAGAATTAAAGAATTTGGAAATGTGTAGAAGGAAATGTGAAAAAGTATTTGGTCTTAGGGCACCAGGAAGGCATGGAACTCAAGTAATTTGACATTGAATCATCATTCTCTTTGGCTCATTGACTTCTCCCATCTTGGGGATAGATTTGGTGTTGGCATCTGAAAGAGGAAAGGATGTCTGGGCAGCCATTCCACATACACTGTGCGTTTCTGTCTCTCTCTGGAGGGACACGTCCTCATTTATTCTTACTTCTACATGTGAGCCCTCTGTTCCAAGCCAGCTGCTGGTCTACCGTTCAATGCAACCCAGCCAGGCAGCTGCTTTGTATCTGTGCCTCGTTTTGTCTTAAGAAATGCTCATTCTTCAGCCCATGCCATCATAACCCTGTCAGTTTTGTTTAAAAAAGAAAAATCATCTCCTTCAGAAAGGAGAAGAAATCATCTCCTTCCTGAGAAACAATTTCACCTCCCCAAGTACTTAAACACTCAGTGTGCCCCCAGTTGTCCTGTTCTTCATGTCTAGAGGAGGTTTGCCCTCAGAATTTGGGAAGCTTCTTTCAGTGAGGTTGAAGATTTGGTTGGGGTGGGGGGGGCTCTAATCTCACAGGTGTTCTAAATCAATTGAGAAAAGACATGGAAGTTAAATGTGATACTACATTTGTTATGGGAAGTTTCAGAGTTTCTGGATGCTGGCTTAGAGGAGTCACCTGTGGTCACCTGTTCATTCCCCCACATCTGGACCCTGAGGTCTGATGCAGGTGTGGTTATCACAGAGTGAGAGCTCAGGCCCTGTTTGAGTTCTGGCAGGTCCAAAAGAGTGCAAGAAGCTGGTCCAGTTTAATCTCACCAGGCAGGCTGAGAAGCAAGCACAGCAGGAGGAGGTGAATCTGAAATGTTCCTTCAATATTGTGTCTCGTGGGTGGAACAGAGGACACCCTTTTTCTTCTGAAGAATTATGAAGAGCTCCCCCTCCTAAGTAGTGTAGGTTCTGATAAGCCCACCAGGATGTAAGCTACTGGTGGGAAACTTATCTTACCCTCTTTTTCTCCTAAGGTCTCATTTGTTGCCCAGGGCAGAAGTTGGAAGTGCCTCAAGGAGGACATCACCATGTGTCACTACTTTTCTGCAATGCTCCTTGGAGTCACAGACCCCAGAATACCAATTTTCACCAGCTTCGTTAAGCAAATGTGCTCTTCCTTAGGCATTACCACTTCTGCAGTGCCCGTGTGACTTCTAAGTGTTTTTTTGTGTGCCATTAGACCTGGATTTTTCTGCCCGGTTGACTGGAATGGCTAGAACAGTTTAGCATCTGCAGCTGGGAAATCACGGAAGAACTGTCTGAATATTTTCCTATGTAAGCGATTCTTATGTCAGCCAAGGCAGTAGAAGTAAGACTTTAAATAAGTCAAAACTGTTCCATGAGGCAATTCTAGGAGTGAGCGCTGCATAAAAATCTGGAAAAGTAAAGATTTTTTTTTTTAAATTGTAACATCTGGACTTGTCAGAACTCTCTACCCTTTATGCCAATATCGCTCCCAAACTCATATTATGTCTTTATATTATTGAAGGTCAAAAACATGTGATGAAGGCATAACTGAGCATGGTTCCTGTTAGCCACTCAGTCCCTGGGACAGAGAAATTCTATATCCAGAACCAAGAAAGATATGTTGGTTATCAATTTTCTGGATTCTTTTTCTTCTTAGGCTGGAGAAGGGTTGCCAGAGGAAATACAGGGTGCCTAATTATAAATTGGTTTCATAAAAGTATCCAATGTACTCATGTATTGAGTACATTGGATACTTTTTCTTCCATTCTTTAGATACTTTACTAAGAAAAATATTTTCCAGCTCCATCCATGTAAACATAAAAGAGGTAAAGTCTCCATCTTTTTTTAAGGCTGCATAATATTCCATGGTATACATATATCACAATTTATTAATCCATTCATGGGTTGATGGGCACTTGGGCTTCTTCCATGACTTGACAATTATGAATTGGGCTGCAATGAACAATCTGGCGCAAATATCTTTGTTGCAAAGTGATTTTTGGTCTTCTGAATATATACCTAGTAGAGGAATTGCAGGATCAAACAGTAGGTCAACTTTTAGATCCCTGAGTGTTCTCCAAACTTCTTCCAAAAGGAATGTATTAGCTTGCATTCCCACCAGCAGTGCAGAAGTGTTCCTTTTTCTCCACATCCACGCCAACATTTGTAGTTTGGGGATTTTGTTATGTGGGCTACTCTTATTCTATCTCAAAGTGGTTTTGATTTGCATTTCTCTGATGATTAAATATGATGAGCATATGAAAGGTAGATTACAACTATAGCCCAGGCTGAAGGAGAGACGTAGAGGGGGGAGAGGGGGAAGGGAGGTTCGCTAGAGGGAGGGTAACTGATGGGACCACACCTATGGAGCATATTACAAGGGTACAAGTCAAATCTACCAAGTATAGAACATAAATGTCTTAACACAATAATTAAGTAAATGAGGTGAAAGTTATATTAATTAGTTTGATGTAACCATTCCAAATTGTATAAAAATATCAACGCATTGTACCTCACAAATGTGTAAATGTATTCATGATCTATGTGTATATGACTTAATAAAAGGAAAAAAAAAAAAAAAACAGAAACATAGGGTGGCCAGTGACATCTGAATTTCAGATAAACAGTAGTATGAGCATGTCTTAAATATCACACTTATTCTGTTGTTAATCTGAAATTTACATATAAATGAGTATTTGTACCTTTAGTTGCTAAATCTGGCAACTGTAGGCTGGCAGGCAGCAGGGAAGACTCTTCCCTCCAAGGAGGAAAGCTGGTCATGGGTAAAGACTTTACCCTGTGGTAGGGGGAAGGAACGTACTTTTAGTGATAGCCAAGAAGGTTGCTCCATCAAAGCCATTCTCCTTTTGAAAAACAGAAACAATTACAGGAAGGTGGGCTTAACTGGTGAACTGTGAAAGCTGGAGAAGGAGACAGATGGCCCATATGTTTGCGTCTAGAAAATCACTTGGCTGATGTGGATCGTTTTGGCTGTCAGCTGTGCAGGTGTCCTGGCAATAGGTTGGGGAAAGGAAGGAAGATGAGGGTACGGGGAGTCAGGAGAGCAGAGCTGGCTTGGCGAAAAGACTAACTCCTGGAGGGATGTCTGGTTTTCTAATATTCAGTATTCAAAGTTACTGGGCAAACTTGCCTTGGTTTGGCTAGCTATAAAATCTGATGAGATGCTCTGTGGTAGGCCAGTTGTAGCAGAAAGGCCTATTTCTCAGAGAGAGAGGACTGGCAAGAGTTAGGATCAGAGTCAAGACTCTTGACCCCATTGGGGCCTGGGAAATATGGTAGGAAACAATTAATGAAGAAGACAGTTTAAGGCTTTTGGACTCCTGGGCTTCTCCTAAAACTTTAAGGACACTGCCAGGGAAGCCTGATGGATTCTGGATCAAGGGTGGAGCTGAGGCAGCTCATGGCCTGTCTGCTTTGGTCAGACTGGCTCAGAGTCCAGGAGGCAGTAGTCCCATGTGACTGACCAAGAGCCAAGATCTGAGTAGCCCATGGGAGCAGGGGGAATAACCCCCAAATTGCCTCCATTTGTGCCAGGAAGGCATGTGGGGTGGAAAGCAGGCTGTGTACCAGACACCATATGAAAAAGCAGAGACAGTTGGAGAGGCATGGCTGAGAGGAACAAGAAAGTACAGGCCAAAGGGACAGATGAGTCATCATATAAAGATAGCACTAGACTGCAAAAGATCTTCTTCCTTTGAAAAACAGAAACAATTATAAAAAGGTGGGACTAGGCTTTTGTAGGTCGTGTGTGATCTCTGGTGAGGCTCACAAGCCCAGTAGGAACCTGTCCTAAAAAGGCTTTCCCTAAGGAGAGCTCACAGGTGGCACAGGCTCAGCCCTCAATGGAAAAGCACCGGTTTCTGAGAGGTCGGAAGCCTCAAATGATCATATTTAATGCAGCTTGTCTTGAGCAAAGCCACAGAGATAAATCTAGGTGCATGATGGACCCCAGACCTGACAGAATTTTGAAGAGGAGAAAGAAAGGGAAGGAGATAAAAGGTGAGATATGGAAAAAGAGAAAGGCCACCAACATATTCCTGTGTTTTCCTGTTGGACATTTTGACCAAAAATTCAGAAGATTGGTGTTTGCTAGACATTCAGTTACCTTGTTTTTCAGTATTTAAGTTAGATTTTACACACACACACACACACACACACACACACACACACAATATTTACAACATAATTATTGACTTCTAGGAGGCATTCCTCATTTGTGTTACTTTCTACTAAGTTGATTTATATTAAAATGTTCAGAAGTTCACTGTCTGAGTTTGGTTATGTTGACCTAGAACATGTGGTTATGTTGACCTTCCTGGTCTAACATTTTTTTGGAAAAGGAGCATGTAGGACAGTCTTGCTCTGTTGCCTGGGCTAGAGTACAGTGGTAGCATCACAGCTCACAGCAACTCAAACTCCCGAGCTCAAGTGATCTTGCTGCCTCAGCCTCTTGAGCAGATGAGACTACAGGTGTGTAACACCATGCCTGGCTGACTTTTCTATTTTTCTGTAGAGACAGTGTCTTGTTCTTGCTCAGGCTGGTCTCAAACTCCTGCCTCAGCCTCCAGAAGTGCTAGGATTCCAGGCATAAGCCAGTGTACCCTGCCCTTGGTCTAACTTTTAAACATCCTTGTTATTATCCAAATTTTCAGAAGTTGAGAGATGCTCTGGTCAGGTTGGTGTTTTCATGACCTCTGGGAGCTGGAACTTTGCCACCCTTGGCTTTGTTATCAAGTTGTGGCTCCTGCTCACCCAGTGTTTTCCTTTGACATATTCGATTTTTGTATTTATCATATCTCCATTTACATCCTCAAATGTAAAACAAACTATTTCAAAATAATTTTTCTGACTTCTGGAGTTGAAACCGAGGTGAAAAAGTCACTGTTCTGGCAAGGAAAAATACACTAACAGGGGTAAAATAGAAATATTCACTTTCCATATTCAAGGCCAAACTCTGGAATTTAATCATCTCTTATAAAAATAAACCATTTCTTTTTTGAAAATTACTTAATTCATGAGTCTGGAAATTAGACATCAAAAAGCTAAGACAAGAAAGCTCTGTTAGTTAACACGAAAAGGCCAAGGTGTGTTTAGTCTGAGTGTTTAGGTTAGTAGACAATCCCTGGGTGTTTGCTTTAAATAAAGAGCTCTGTTTTGAAAGAGGGCTCTAGTGAGCGGGACCACAAGGTGTAATGCCAACAGCATGAGTGCTCTGGACCGCCAATCTTCTTCCAGCTTCTCAAGCTGATTCTATCTCAAATGCTTTGTGTATCTAAGGCAAGAGACTTAACCCCGGGTACTGATGGCTTCACTTGTGAGAGTCAGACATAGAGAAATTGTTACGGTTTCCCCCAATTCTAGTTTCTGACTCCATAACAAAATTCATCAAAATTCCCCAAGCACTAAGGAATTTAATTGAGTATTATTCGATCATTCACTTGGCAGTTCAGATCTTGCCGTGGAAGAGCATCACCAATGTGAATGTTCACTGAGGTGTTGGCGAAATGCATAGGTGAGAATTAATTGGTGTTTGGCAGATTAAAGACACTACCAATAATTCCAAACCCTCTTTATGATGTGGCACATATATCAATAGAAAACGGGGTAAACAGGTGAGGAGGCTCAAGCTTAAGGCACAGGCCCTACAATTTAAATTCCCTAGTCTCTTTGCATTGATTATTTGGGCACAGGCCTATAACCCAGTCGTTTGTGGCATCCCCTAGCTGGCCTAGCACAATTGTCAGAAAGCTCTGGACTAGAAAACAGAACTCGCTCTCCAAGGAATGCAGAGTGGTGCTTTCCACCATAAACACCATACGCTGCTAAAGACAGCACTCTTTCATATTTTGATTCTTAGTTCTTGTAAAAAAAAATCCAGAATGAATGGAAGGAACAAACATGACAGGGGTGAGATAATAAATTCAGCTGATGATACACTGATTTGGAGGTACCTCTGGAACATCTGAACATAGATATTGAGAGGAGAGGTCTCATGTGGGGATTCTGGGCTGGAGAGAATGTGGGAAGTTGTTAGTCTCTATCGAGGAGGGTTGAAGCCATGGAAAAGCTTTCTCTGAGAGAGAGAACATGAGAAGAAGCCAAGGATGGCACTCAGGGGAACAGTAATATTTAAGGGGTTGGCAAAGAGAAGGAGCTGGCACAACCTATAAGGCTCATTTGGAGCTACTTACAATGTGATTTAAAGTCGTTTCATAAGTGAAAACGTACGACAAATTGATATCCATGTCGATATGATTTGTGTTATGTAACGACATACGTAAATATAGGAAAGGAATATGTATAATGGTTGTGTTCATCCACTCACCCGTTCACAGTGAAAGCGTTTATACTTTCCACTGGTGTTTATGGAGTGCCTACTGTGCTCCTGGCGTTGGTCCAACCATTGGGGACAGAGCAGAGAGAAAAACAGATCAACCCCTTCTTTAGTATAGTTTTACTGTGGCACCACACACACACACACACACACACACACACGTACCACTAAATGCAGGCAGTCCTCGGGTTACAAATGAGATAGGTTCTGTAGTAAGTTTGATCAGGTACAGTTACCTAGTACCTGTAATAGCCTTTGTTTGTAAGTGCGAGCTGTACATATATGGGATGTTTGTAACTCGGGGACTGCCTGTACTGCAACACATGCTTCCCAAGAGGTGGAGCAGAAAGTGGACAGGCGCTGTGTCTTTTCTACCTAGCAAGGGTCTTTTCTCATCCTAAAGCATCGGCTATCATCACCAACACATAGCTTTGGCCCTGCTGTTGTATTTATTCAGTGAAAAGGCTAACTCGATGGTTGAATAGCAGGATTCTAGCCAAAATACGCTGCACTTAAAGGAGTCCCAGCTAATCAGTAAGCTGAGCTGATCTGGCATCTGTCTCCCATTACTAAGGAGCTGGGTGTCTGCGGCCGAACTCACTGCACAGACCTGGTGGGGCCTTGGTCTCCCTTCGCGCACCACTGCTGGGTGTCTCGAGGGAGCAGCAGAGGTCATGGCTCAAACCTGAGATGGTGGGTTCTGAGGACAAAGCCTGCAGGCATCACTTTCTATTGGAAATTCTTTCTTTTAAATTTGTTGTCAGAATATCCAACTCCAGGCCTTCCTATTCCAAGTAAAGCATGCAAATCCACGCTCTATCTTTCCACCTTTTCATTCCCCCCCAGATTAATAATTTTGTTAAAGTTTTCTTGAATAATTGGAAGACCAGAGATTTTCTTTGTTTGGGGGCCAGTATATTTTGGCCTTTCATTTGCTAATTAGCCAACCCATCTCTAGCATTTTCTATTCCTATCGATATCTATTGATGGCGTCTCTAATCTCTGCGGTTCTTTAAATTATTCTCATTGTGAAAGGGGAAGAGGAGGGGAGAGGGGGATAGGTAAACTCTCGCCTACTGGGTATAATATAAGGGTATATAGGACATCCCCTAGGTGAAAGGCTCAATTACAACTTAAACGTAGAAACACAAACAAGGTAACCCTAGAAACACAATATAACCTAATCATTTGTACTCTCATATTAATCAAAATTTAAAAAAACAAACAAGAAAAAGTAATAAATTACTCTCATCCATGAACTTCCCACCCTTTCTTCCTCCATCGTCTGGTTGAGGCATAGTGGAAGCCTGTGTGGTGGCGGAGATGGGACAGTGGGTGGCCTATGGGTGAGAAAATACTCCATTATACCCAAGTGTTGGTTGCCCCAGTCCATTTTATTCATGAATGTGCAGTGACTTTAGACTCTTTCCTCTTTCATCATCTGTCATATCTAATTAGTCAGACATGAAGTTGGTTTCTTAAAATACTGTATGTACTGCATACTTTAGCCAATAATTTTCAAAGCATCCCCATAACAGGTTAGAATCCAAATTCATTAGCCTATGATTAGCCTTTGACCTACTGATGAATGCTTTTAGGAATTTATCTTACAAATAGAGTCATGCATGTGCGAAACAACCTATTTGCAAAATTATTTATTGTAGCATTGTATGTAACAGTAAAATATAGGAAGTGCATTAAATGTCTATAAGTGGGGACTTATTAAGTGAATTATGATTCTCCCACATAGTGGATTACTGTGCAGCTGTTTAAAGGGAAGTTCTTAATGTAACAACAGCAATGATTTCTAAACTATACTGTAAGATGAAAAAAGTTAACGTTTGTGGGAAAAGGCAGAGACATAAACACACATGCACATCCTATTTCTTGTTTATGCATATAATATTCCTGGAAACACACATGAGAAACATCAGTTACCTCTGGAGTGGGCAGCTGGGTGACTAGGGACTAGGAGTGGGATGGAGACTTTTCACTATAATGGACTATGGGCCCTTTTGATTTTTTTGAGGCATGTGAACTATTGCAAATAAATATAAAAATAACTTCAAATTTTAAAATTCTTCATCTTTTGTACTAACTTGGGTGGAGATGGAACACATTCTTCTTAGTAAAGCATCACAAGAATGGAGAAGCAAGAATCCAATGTACTCAAGTTTGATATGAGGACGATTGATGACCTAGTACATGGTGGGGGGTGGGGGAATAGGGGTCATGGGATTTGGCACACCTCTTGGGGGAGGAACATATTTATAAGAGGGACCTTGCCTGACAAATGCAATTAGTGTAACCTGGATCTTTGTACCCTCAGTGAATCCCCAACAATAAAAAAAAAGTAAAATAAAATAAAATTCTTCATCTGGCATTGAGGGTCCCTCCTAATCTTTCGTTGGTGACATTTTCAAGTATATTTCCAGAATAGAACATTTTCTTTTGTATAAGCCCTCTGCTCTTTCCGCCAGACACCTCCTATCTTGTGTCTGCTTCCATCTAGATTCCTTCAAGGTAGGGATAAACCCTTGCCAGGTTCCAATTCCTATTCTACCCAACCCCGATCTTCTGGGACTTCAAGGGAAAGCAATGTGCCTCCAGCCACATGCTGTTCTCGAAACTTGGCCATTCCTTACCCTTTGGGTTTCCCAGATGTGTAATGTGGGTTAGGACAACATCCTTTCCTCCTCTCTGTTCCTTAAGTCAACAGTTTTGCTAGTATAGCAAAACTTGTACATAAGGGGTGGCCCCTGGCCAAAATCCCAGTATAGTCACCTGCCATGGCAGCCCCATCTTCCTGGAGAGAAACAAATGCCAGTGTAAGACGTGCCCTGACCAGAGGCTAATGCCACTTTTCTCCTTTCCCCTAAGATGACACGTGGGGGGCGGGGGGCTATTGCCCCTGCAGGGTGAAGGTTCTTAGCCCCCACAAGGGAACGCCCATCTCTCCCAGCATTCGATCTCTGCAGCCTCCAAATAGTATATTACTCAGTACTTGTACACTTGTAGTTTCATGTCCTTTTAGAATCTGCCTCTATCCATTTCCAGTTAATTTTGTATTTTGTGACTCTCTGAGATGTCTCTCTGTGGGTCTGCAGTGATGCTAATTTTGTAAGGTCTGAATCTCAGAGAACTTTCCCAGTGCAGAAATTTTATAACTGTCACATTGGAATTTGTCCGTAAGATGGCAAAACTTTATCTATACTATACTCTCTTGGCCCATCAAAACAGTACCAATCCTCACAACAGCTCTATGTGGTAGGCAATATTAGCAAACTTGTTTTATAGACACAAAAACTGAGACTCAGGGAGGTCAAGTCACTTGCCCAAGGTCACCTAACTGCTAAGTGGAGAAGCTGGGATCTGAACCCAGATGATCTAGCTCCCAAGTTCTTAAGCCCTATGCATGCTATGCCATATGCTTTGCAATGAAATCTTCATCAAAGATTCCCCTCTTCTGGGCTACTCACTTTTAACTTGTTAGTCCAAGACCCCACACAGCTTGTAAATGGCAGGACCATGGTTTGAAACTAGGCATTCTAGATCTAAGTATTATACTTGATCACTATGCCAATCTGCCTCTCTGGAGGGAGAATGGGGTGGTGGTCTTGACCCAAGTAAGCACTTTGGTGGACAAAAAGGGCTCCTTTAGCTCCTTCCTCCTGAAAGCCCACGCTGAAAGAGACCAACCAGCCCTCACAAGAAGGGCATCCCAGTAAAAGGAGAGACTGTGGTTTCCCCACTTAGAGATATTGATACCTTTTGCTGTGGATTGAATGTTTGTGGTCCCCCATTCATATGTTGAAATTCTAACCCCCAGTGTGCTGGTGTTAGGAGGTGGGCCCACCAGACTTAATTAGATCATGAAGGGGGCGCCCTCAAGAATAGGATTCATGCTCCTGTAAAAGACACAGAACCCTTGTTTCCCTTGCTCTCTGCTCTCTGCCATGTGAGGACATAAGAAGAAGGTGGTCCTGTGCAAAGGCCAGACTTTAGGCCTGCTGGTATCTTGATGTTGGAATTTTCAGCTTCTAGAACTATGAGAAATAAGAGGTTTTCATTTAAGACACCGAGTGTATGGTATGTCCCATTTCCTAGGATTTCATCCCTACAAATATAGCCCAGTCAGTGACCTCAGACTAGATATATCTGTAGCAATCTTTAAGTGTGGGTAGATGGTCTCATCCTTGATCCTAGATCCTTTTGTGAAGAGAAAGAGAAGGATTAGGGTTGAAAGAGATTACAGATGCCTCAAGATTCTTCAGTGTCTGCTAATGGCCCACCTGCCCCAGGCAGTGAGACACACCCCCACTCAGCTATGGGGATCTCCTTCTCTGAACTCCTGTAAGCCTAACTGTGACTGTCATTACCTCTGCCCAGGGCCAACCTTGTGTGGCTATTTACCATGACATGCACGATTATGCTGCGCCCACCCACTGACCCAATACATTTGTACCTTCTGTAAATATTTACTGAATATCACCTCCATGTCACCAGTTAGCAAAGAGGTGATCAGGACCCCCTTCCTCCCCTCAAGGAACTCACGGACAAATAAAGTAACAATTGTACTTGAAGAAGTCCTCTTCTGAGATCAGTGTGACATGGAAGAGAGATTTGTTAGCTCTGCACAGGGAACCACAGTGAGCTGCTCACGGGATACTGTCTTTGACATGAGTCAGGAAGATATAAAAACAAACTTTGCAGGGAATCAAATGGAAAAAGAACAAGGATAAAAACCATCCTATAGGAAGTGTTTCAGGAGGATTTCTATTAAATCAGGACAGCTGAAGCAAAGGTGATGGGATGGATCTGTGGGCCTGGGCCAAAACACAACACAAATTCCTCTTGAGTTCAGGCTCCTTATTGGCAGGGATTTTTGTCTATTTTATTTATTTATTTTTTTGAGACAGAGTCTCACTATGTCACCACTCACAGCAACCTCAAACTCTCTGGGCTTAAGCAATTCTCTTGCCTCAGCCTCCCAAGTAGCTGGGACTACAGGTGCCCACCAAAACACCTGGCTATTTTTTGTTGGCAGTTGTCATTATGGTTTAACTGGCCCGGGCTGGGTTCAAACCCAGCACCCTTGGCATATATGGCTGGCTCCATAACCATTGTGCTATGGGAACCGAGCTGATTTTTGTCTGTTTATTGATGGATCCCTGGTGTTCCACAGTGCCCAGCACAGCAGAGGTGCTAAGTATAGGCAGTTCCTGGATTATGGACAGCCTGACTTACATCATTAAGTACCTATGAACGAGCTCCCAAGGCTCCTCACAAGCATAATTTATAATTAGTTAATAATTTGGGAACTAATTTCTTTCATGCATCTAAACAAATTTGCATGGTGTAAGCCAGGTGTCCTCAAACTTTTTAAACAGGGGGCCAATTCACTGTCCCTTGAACCATTGGAGGGCTGGACTATAGTTTAAAAAATATATATGAACAAATTCCTATGCACACTGATAGGAACATATCTTATTTTGAAGTAAAAAACAAAACAGGAACAAATACAATTCACACCTCTTCATGTGGCCCGTGGGCCGCAGTTTGAGGATGCCTGGTGTAAGCAGTTTGCTGGCACAGCACCTTCATGCTTGTAGCTCGTCTCCTAGACAGAGAAGCAGGGGATAGAAACACAAGGACATAAGAATCAGAAAATCCAGAGCCGAGAAAGTTTATGACAAAAGAGTTAGCTGAAGCCTTTTGTCTCATTGAGGTAGGATTTGCTAAGCTTGAGGAGTTTGCTAACATTGAGGGGTTTACAAAGGTTTACTGTGCAGTTAGTGAGACCATCAGCTACTATAAGGCTATTTATGATGAAAAAAGGAAAAGGCTGTGCAAACAAACTGAGATGCCTTTTTTAAGAAACCAACTTCAGTAGCAAGTTCCTGTCCTCTAGTAACAGAATCAAATCCTGGTTCTCCGGCACCCACTCCATCCTCTCTAGCACCATCTCCACCATCATCTTCTGATTAATGTCAGCCTACCTCCTTGTCTCAAAAATGCCGCTTTCAGTAAGCAAGACCTTGATGCAACATCATGTGAGTGTTAATCTTTAATATTATTGTTGGAAATTTATCCTATCTCCTATACAACCTTTTTATATTAACTCTTTTTTTTTTTTTTTTTTTGCAGTTTTGTCTGGGGCTGGGCTTGAACCCGCCACCCCCAGTATATGGGGCCGGTGCCCTACTCCTTGAGCAACAGGCGCCGCCCTGAACTCATTTTTATGTTTTGTTTGAATTAAAAGAAAGAGCACAATAATTTCTATAACATTATGACAGTACAAAGGTATTAGTATCATTACAGTATTTCACTGTATCATTATTACCACATAGGAGACATTATAATATTATTATTATTATGTGCTATTCATCAGGGATCCAAGTTATATCCGACCCAAAGACCCTGGTTATTTCATTGGTAACCAGGGTACCGCTTGTATATACGAGTATTTGTTGTCTAGGAAAACAAATTAATATTGGAAATGGATTAATGAATGCATGTAGGCCCCAGAAGTTTGGACTTTGTCCTTAGTCAGCTGAATGCCGTAGTCAGATGTCCATTTTGGATGTGCACAACTATGATTTAATATATAAAAAAAAAGAATATAATCAACTAAAAAACAAAAGTAACAAAAAGGTTCACTGTGAAGTCTTACACAAAACATATAAACATCATCAGTTTTTTTCTGGAAATAAAATAAATAGCGATAAAATTTAAAATACCAAGTATAAGAATGCGCATGAGGTACATCTTATAAAACTTGATGGAAGAGTGAAAACAAAAAGACTTGACTAAGAGAAACATCATGTTCTCAGGCAGCAATGCTCATATTGTAAAGCTGTCATGCTTCCCTAAAATAATATATAAATTTAATACATTTTCAATTAAAATCCCAGTGGGATTTTGTGGTACTTGATGAATAGCTTTTGAAATTCACTTGTACGTAAAAATGAATGAGGGCAGCCAAGAAAAATTCGAAAAACCAAGAAAAATGAGAAGGGAACTTGCTTAACCAGATCAAAAGTCACTAAATAGATCTACAGTGACTAAAACAGTATGATACTGGAGAAGGAATACACAGAAAAATGGAGCAAAGTATCCAAAAACAACTTTTGTGTATAGTTAGCATATGATGATAGCTAGCATTTATTGAGTGCTTACTACCTGCCTGGCAATGTTTTAAGCATTTCGTATTACTCATTTAATTCTCATAAAACCCTCTGAAGTAAGTTCTATTATAATCCCCACTTTACATCTGAGAAAACACATATAATTATGCTTCGTGCCTATGGTTTCAGAGCTGGTAAAAGGATCTAGGCTGTCATTTACAATCATTTACAATCACATAAGCCTTCATTTACAATCACAATAAAATGATTTTTCTGCAGATAAAAACCAAAGAGATTTAAAATGCAAGTGTTTGATGACTTTAGACACATAAATATTAAAAGCATCTATCCTGAAATAATATGTTAAATGTAAAATTAAAAACTAGGTAAATATTTGTAGAATGTATGATAGTAAAGGATTACTCTCCTTAATATATAATGAATTCTTACAAATCAATAAAATGCAAACATCTAAGTAGAAAAAAGTAAGTCAGTTTATAGAAGAAGAAATGCAAATAGCTAATAAACATTTAAGAAGCTCCAACTCAGTAACAATCAAAGAATGAAAATTAAAATGAGGTGTCATTTTTCTCCTATCAGAATAGTAAAGAGTGAAAGGATTTATAAATGCTGAGGGTTAGCAAGAACACATTGGTGGGAACGACATCAAGCCAAGTAATATTGGAGCTTTGAGGCAAAAGGAAAAATCAGCAATATTTATCCTGCTTTTATTTAAAAATTTGATATTTTGTTCAGTGGCCTTTCTTGCAATAATTTTGATTTGAAAATATTGTATGCAAATATTATTTGTCTTGATTATTAACTTTTTTGATGTCTTCTTAAATTTTATGCCCAAGGCAAAGTACCTCACTCACCTCATCCTAGTCCCAACCATGAATCAAAAAGATGGACGACAAATATAAATCAAAACGTTAGATGTGTTTAGCCACTAGCACAGCAATTCTTTTTCTGGGAATTTAACCTAAAGGAATAACTGGGCAGGTGCACAGAGATAAAGGTACAGGGATACTCATTGTAGCACAAATTGTAACCAAAAGTTATAAACAATCCAACTGACCGTTGGTAGGGAACTGGTTAAATAAAGTATGGTACATTTGTACAATAATATACTATGCAGGCATTAAAAAGGATGACATAGAGGTGTACATATTTAAGGAAAAGATACCTGTCTTGCATTAAAGTAAAAACGCCAAGAGTGTGTAGAACTCAATTATGCAACATATGTGCGCGCACACACACATCTGCAAAATTGTCTCAAAAACTATTGTAAGTCTTATCTAGAGTGACATAAAAAAGTAACAAAGGAACTGTCACACTTCACAAAATCTTACTTTAAATGGTGAAACTTTGTTTTCTTGCACAAAACTCTCTTTTTGCTAACCAACCCCCCTCCCAATTCTCTGATGTATTCCATTTTCCCCATGGTAGCAGGTAGTGCCTCATGTGCTAGTAATAAATTGGCCCATCCCACCCCCAGGTCCTCCGTGCTTCAATTCTGTAGCTCTTCCACCACCCAGGAGGACTGGTCCCTTAACACACCCACCTTCTTCCCTAGGAGGCAAGTGTAATACAGGCAGATGTTTGTTTTTGTTGGGGAAACTCCTCAGCTCCCCAGTCTCCCTCCCTTTATAGAAGCCCAATTCTTGTTATTCCAGCCTCCTTTTCTCCTGGAGCACAGACAAGTAACCTGGGTTCAGTCAGTTAGTAGCCCCCACCCAAGACTTGGGATCAGAAGTCTGTGACTGACAGCAGCAGATGCCACACTGAATCCAGTCTGGCCATGGTGATGCCAGTTCCATGCGATTTCTAGAAGCAGCAGTGGCGGGGCTTCCCATGGCAGCATCCAGTGCCCAGCACCTGTGGGTCAGCAGAGCAGGTTGCTGCACTGAGTCCAGTGGTGGAGCTGTCCTGTCCCCTCCAGACCAGCTCTGCAGCTTCCCAGCCTGGGTTGCTGACCCTCTCAGAGATTTTGTGAATGACCTCATATTCTTCAATAAAATTTTTTCTACTTAAATTAGCTAAGTTTGCTTTCCATTGTTTGCAGCTAAGAATCCTGACTGATGCATATTTATTTTTGGTGTTGCCATATATATAGTGGAAAATTCTAATTTCAATACCCATGATTGCACACTACCCAAAAGAAAAGCAAGCGTATAGATACAGCCAAGTTGATATGCTTTGGGAAGCTTCATTCTTCTGGAGCTGTGCAGTCCAATGCAGTAGCTACTAGGCATACTTGATTATTTATATTTGAAGTAATTAAAAGTAAGTAAAATTAAAAATTCAGTTTCTCAGTAACACTAGCCACATTCCAAGTGTTCGATAGCAGTATGGGGCTAGTGGGTACTCAATAGGACCATGATATTCAGAACATTTGCATTCTTGCAGAAAATTCTGTTGAACAGCACAATCTAGAGCAGTGGTTCTCAACCTGTGGGTCGCGACCCCTTTGGACTGTATTAAAGGTTCACGGCATTAGGAAGGTTGAGAACCACTGATCTAGAGGGATCTTGAGACCTCCCCAGCCTACCTCACTGAATCATCTCAGGGTATAGACAACCATTTGGTGATACATTCATTGCATTCCAACCATATCACAAAAAGTTAATGTTAACAAACAAGTAATATTAACTAGACCAGGGTGTCTTTTCACTTCACTGTTTAAATTGTTCTTGCTTTCTTGCTCTCTGTCTTCCAACCTCCCAATCTCCCTCTCTCTTCTTTGCTAAGTCCATGTTGGTGAATTAGCCCAAGTTATTTGTATGCCGAAATTCTTCTCTAATGGTATATGCCCCACCAACTTTATGAAGTTGGTATGAACATAATAGTGTAATTCAGCAGAGGATCTCATGTTCATGACTGGTCTGAAATCAGCCCTGATATTAGAGTAGATGATTCCAGCCATCTGACTTTGAGTAGATCACTCAACCTTCCTGGCTTTCGGTTTCCTCACCAGTCAATTGAAGAAGTTAAATGAGATCATTTCTGAGTTCTCAGCCCTTATCATCTTCCCAAAATTCCATTATCTTATACAGAACCCCAAAGACTTTATTTATAATCTCTTCAGAGAATAAGATTCTGATGCTGGTGGGCGATGGTCAGGGAGGCAGGGATTGTAATAGTCATTCTAAGAATGAGTCTTTATTCAGGATTTGATGGGCAGTAGCCCATTTTACTGGTGGCAAGGCTTAGAATGTAAAAGCAGGATAACAACGTGAAAAGCTTAGACTACAACCTCTTCCTCTCAAAGCACCTAATGGTCATATGTTTATTGTGCCATTTAATGCTTAAACGTTCAGAAGCAACTTGCAGGTAAGTTTGAATCTCTTTGAGTGCACAGCTTCATGCTTGGCAACTCATTCCTTGCTATGGGAATATAATCTACCTGAAAACAATTAGATTGTTGTTCTAAATAACTAATTGTGTTCTTTTAAAAAAATTATTATTAAATCATAGCTGTGTACATTAATGCAATTATGGGGCACCATACACTGATTTTATAGACTGTTTGACCCATTTTCATCACACTGGTTAACATAGCCTTGGCATTTTCTTAGTTATTGTGTTAAGACATTTATATTCTACATTTACTAAGTTTCACATGTACCCTTGAAAGATGCACCGCAGGTGTAATCCCACCAATCTCCCTCCCTCTGTCCCCCTCCCCCCTCCCTCCCCTCCCCTTCTCCCTTCCCCCTATTTTTAGGTTATAACTGGGTTATAGCTTACATGTGAAAGCCATAAATTAGTTTCATAGTAGGGATGAATACATTGGATACTTTTTCTTCCATTCTTGAGATACTTTACTAAGAAGAATATGTTCCAGCTCCATCCATGTAAACATGAAAGAGGTAAAGTCTCCATCTTTCTTTAAGGCTGCATAATATTCCATGGTGTACATATACTAC